>BRYA01000645.1:15868-42648 GCA_030267965.1 Triparma columacea
CCCCCCCCCGCCAGATACAACGGTTTCACCACCCCCATGGTATCCCTCAACGACCTGGAGCCCGTCCTCTGCTCAGCTGTATGCCCTGTGCTTGTGGAGGGGAGGACGCACGCTACTGTGGCGGGGAGGGAGCAGGGGAGGAAGCTTATAATCTACAACTCCTTCCTAATCCTTACCGCAGTCTTCCTATTTGCGGCCCCGGTCCCCTTCATCCCCCGCCTAGTCACCCAGCTCCTGTCGATCGCTATCCTTCTCCTCTACTGTTGGATGAGGAAGATCAGGCGGCAGGCGATATTAGAGGCTTGGTCGGACAAGGCCCCGACGACGCACAACTACTCCCCCCACCCCCTCCTACGCTCCCTCCATACCTCCTTAACCCACAACCTTTTCTGCCCTTTCATCCCTCGAGACGATGTCGTCTTAACCATCACACCAAACAACACCCAAACCAACCGACCACTAACGTCAACGTCGTCAGGATCGTCTCGACATAAATGTTTCAACGTATGTTACTTCAACCCTTTCGGCACATGCGCCCTCGCACAAGAGAGCCGTCACGTATCCGACATGACTCTCTCACCAACCCCCGACAACCATCTCGATTACTTCACCCACGAGCCTTTTTCACGCTTCCAGAAACGGCACTGGTACCTGAGAAGGAACAACCAACGCTCGCTTGTACAACACGTGGCGGCGCTATCGCAGTGCAGCAGGTTGCTACTACTTGGAGCCACAATTACCTTACCTACTCTAATCCTCTTCTCCAGTGTCGGGGGTAGGACCCGTTCGTTAGTTCTATCGTCCCTCGTCCTCCTCCAGCCCCTGCTTATACTATGGGCAACGCAGTGGAGGACTAGGAGGTTCGACGTTAGCCTCGACGCCGTCGTCAAGCTCTTCATGACTGGCTTCTTTATTTGTGGCACTGTGGGGCTAGGAACGGAAACGATACTACATGTGTACCTTAACTACATCTTCAAACACTTCAAAGACGGACCTACGACACACCTCGTCGCAATGTCCCTCTTCTCCTTCCTACTCGCGTCCCTAATCTCCGAGACGTTGAAATACTACTGCGTAATAATGACCAGACTTCCCTGTCCAATCCCAGAGAACGAGATCCCCAAGATCTCAAAGAGCCGTCGCGCCAAAGCTTGCACAACGTACTTCACATGCGTAGCACTAGGCTTCAGTACATTCGAGAACCTCCTAATCACCTTTTCACCCTCCTCCTCCAACTCATCTGTGAAGCTGTTCGCTCTATGCGTTAGGTTAGCGATGCCAATCCAAGTTCTCTCTAGTTTCATCGTCTCCATCCACGTCGCTAGGGAGGACATAGACACGCCTTCTTTCGTAGGTATACACACGGGGGTTGTAAAATTAAAGAGAGGGGAGAAGAGGAGGGAGGGTGAATTAAACGGAGTTGAGAACGAACGGACCTTATGCGAGCACGCGAGGAGCACATGGGAGAAGATTAAACACTCCTTTCTCATACACGGGACCTTCGACTTTGTCCTCATTGGCCTCGGATACATCATAGCCGACCGTTCTCCAAACTTTGACGTTGAGGTCAGGTCCAATTACTCGTTTGACTCTCTCAGCACCCTCAACGACGTCGGAACGGCCGTGGTATTATGCTGCGGAGCCGCTGTTATGGGGCTAGGCTTCATATACTACGCGGTAATAGCGAAGAGGCTGGAAAGGAGGATTAAACAAAAGGAATTTCCGCTGCTAGGGAGGAACGAGACAAGGGGGAGGGGGAGGGGGGACAGCATGGAAGAGGAAGATATGGAGATGGCGGGGAGGGCAGTTTGAGGACACATTTAAGTGTACTACTTATTATGTTTGTTGTAGACCGAAACATATACTATTTAAGCCGCTCCACTTCCAAGATGAGAGCTTGGTCAAACCTCTGAGCTAGCCTCCTCCCCTTCTCGTACCCAGGTGGAAACGGCGTCAGCGTCCTATCAAAGCATTTTTCCTGATCAACAATTTCCGCCGTCGGTACAATAACGTAGTCCGTTTTAACGTCTCCCCCAGCCCCCGAACCGCCGGGACCACCGTCGCAACTTAGGCTCGCCTTCCTCCAACCCATCTGGGGGAGGACTTGGAGACGACGGACCTCGTGAACCTTCATACCGACGACTCCTAAGCGGAGGGCTGGAATCACACCTAAGTCGGAAGTGGAGAAGTCGAAGCTAGCGTTCGGCTGATAAGGGGAGTGGAGTTTTTGGGTATGGGGGTGTTTTGCGGGTTTTGGGTACGGGTCAGGGTGAGATGCCCTCGTAATATCCTCTCTTTACGAACCAATCCTCGCCACTTACCTTCTCGTCATCCTCCAGCATGTACCCTGTGCTGAAGACGCTGGTCCCCTGCCCGCTCAGCCCATCCGCGCTCCTCTTCCCCGCCTTGAGGACGTTGAACCTCACGCTCGTCGAAGCCCCTTCAGCGAGACCCTCAGAATCATCGGAACCGGGCTGAAGCCTTATAAAACGAACCTTACCCTGAGAGAAAACCTCAACCTGAGGGGCATCTTCTAAAGCCTCCCGTTCCTGCTTCTCACGCTGCTCCAAGCACTGCGGTGATGGTGGTGAGAATCACAGCAGTAGGTGTAAGGTCGGGAGCACATCCCTTGCTCCGGCGCTCTTAGTTCGTCGCTGATCTCTTCCCCTCCCATCCCTTCCTCTCACCTCGTCAATAGTCTTGCAGGATTTCTCACCACCTCCCACCTTCTTCTTCGGCGGAGGTGGTAGAGCACCGGGGACAAGAGCAGTCGCTGGGAATGGCGACACCCCAACAAGAAACGGAAAGCCAAATAAAGGGGCCCTAAGAACAGCTCGTCGCCCAAAAGGCTGAGGTGGTGTCGGGGTATATGGAGTGGACGGGGAGATTGAGAGAACAAGAAAAGCAAAGAGGGTGTGATAAGACAACATCACGATAGGTCACTGACTTAATGGGGCAAAATACGTCAAGAGGATGGGGTTTGCTTCTATGACATACTTGCAGGTAGAAGAGGACAAACAAAATCCTTTTAAAAAATGATATTTACGACATCAATATGGACTTTTGTGCTCCTCGCCATGACTAACTTACCTATATCATCAGCTTTCGTTAGTAATCATGTCAATCATCAACTAAGAGCCCAAAACAAAGACCACCTCAATCTCTCAGCTGTAAACAGAAGGGAAGTATTTGATGCTGCTTTAAGTATCGCAGGCGCTGGCGTCCTCACAGGCTTCCCATCTGCTTCGTTCGCTGGAACTCCTGCTGCGACCTCGAGCTTGCAATCGTACCCTGATTTCACCAGATGTCCCTCGGGGATCCAGATAAAGGATGTCGCTGCTGGGGTTGACGGTGCCCCAGAGGCAAAGAATGGGGATAGGGTCGTGTTTGAGTGGAGCGGTTATACCATCGGCTATTTCGGGCGGCCCTTCCAGGCCAAGGGAGGACCGACTGGAGGGGCCTTTGACAAGGACACCGATTATGAGAGGACGACGATAGGGAGCGGAGCCATGGTGAAGGGATTGGAGGAGGCCTTGATTGGCATGAAGCAGGGACAAATTAGGTAGGAAAAACGCGGAGGGACGAACCTTGCGATGACCCTAATTTATTTCACACTTTATGCTCAATTACAACTAACACCATTTCAATTCCTCCCATCGTTTCGTAGGCAAATAATCGTCCCAGACGGCCCTCTCAGCTATCCCTCCAGCGATTACCCCCACGACGTAGTTGGACCTAAGCCTAGCACCTTCAGCGGTCAGCGTGCTCTCAATTTCGTCCTCCAGAACGAGGCCGGGACTATTGACAAGACGCTCCTTTTTAACGTCAAGGTGGTGCGTGTGGACGTTGGAGGGGTCGTTGACAAGCAACGTCGATGAGAGAGGGGAGGTATAGGTAATTCAATTGAAATGATTGTGAAAGAAGATACAAAAATTGTGTAAATTTCACTTACAACGCTCTCCCCCTCACTAATTGAAAAGGCCTTGAAAGTACCCCCTCCTCTTGGCCTCCGCCGCCTTTCCCTCGCATCCGTCCTCCGCAGAAAGCCAGAAATCCTTCTTCTCATCGTAGTGCAAGTAAAACCTATGGTTCAAGCCAAAAGCCTCTCCGCCGTAGTTCTCCTTGATGCCCTCCACGCCCTCTGCCTCCCACTCGTCAGCTTTGCGCCACTTCCGCCCACTATCATGTCCCCAGCCGTCGTAACCTGATATCTCACCGGAGGTCCAACCTTCAGGGTCATCTGACGAATCACTCAGCTCCAAGACGAACCCGCGACCTCCAGCAGCGTCTGGGACCGAGCGGATCTCCCGGCCGTGGAAGTAGCGGACATTGTCGGCGGTAGCTGACTTCTCGTAGCCGGGGGTCTTGTCCATGGTGGAAAAGGCAGCATCGTGGACAACAGGCTGCAAGCAGAGAGCGAAATTGACAAGCGAGGGTGAGTTAGTAGGTCAAGAAAAGAAACGATGCGGAAGGCAAGGATAGTTTCCCTCACCTGCTCGCCGTCATCCCCTCCAGCGACACGGACCAGGCGATCGCGCAGTTTCTTAGTTAGACGGAACTGGAACATCATGCCACCACAGAAATCGAAGGTGCCTTTATTGTCGTGCAGGTCGACGAGATATTTCGCGATATTTTGGCCATAAGCCTCATCCCTCGTTGTGGGATCGTAGAACATAGACGGGCAATGGTCAGAGCCCTGGGCAGAGACCACTGAAGAGTGCATCGTGCTGGCGACTTGGTCACAAGTTTTCCCCTTTAACGGAACAAACGAAGCCGTTGGTACAAGGAGAATCGTTACGAGGAGGAAAAACAAGGCGACACCGAATTTCATGAACCTTGAGTCGAATATTGTCTCTTCACCTTGGGGTGAGATTTTTCCCCTCTTTCCTCTCCCCTTAAATCTCCCCTCTCCGATGCCTAAGCAGCAAAGTCTGTTCTCGTTCTTCGGACAGGCGTCAGCGGGTTCGAAGAAACCCAAGGCTACTAAACAAGTTGCCGCTAAGCCACAGGGTGAGGATTTTTGCCATTCCTTCTTTGGGGCGGGAGCCGGGGGGAGGGGAACACTGCCTCATATCTCACCCAATATCACCCCCTTCGCAACTTCTTTAGCTACCAAGGTGGCCTCTCAGGCTAATAAGCTCGCTGTCCCTGAGTCACAGGCCAAGAGTACGCCTGTCCCTTCTTCTTCCACCTCTTCTACTCCCTCCGCTAACCACCCTGTCAAGGTGAGAGGAGGAACACACGATACACCCCACCCGACCCCTCGAGCTAACCTGACACTCCCCACTCACCACAACCTCTAGGTCGGCGACGAGATCTCTATCTATTACGCTCAAGATAAAAAATACTATGGCTGCACTGTGGACTCCTTCTCGGGCAGCGGCATTGTGGTGACTTACCCTGACGGCCAGAGCGAGCGCGTCGATTTGTCCACTACCAAATGGAAGTTCAGTAACGTCATGGACGAGGGGGAGGAGGACGAGGCTGAGTTTGATGATGATGCTTCCGAAGACTCCTTCGCTCCCAAGGCTGCTGACGATGAGTCTGAGGAGGACGACTGGCTCGCGGACTCCGATGAAGAGGAGGGGGACGAGATGGACTTTGATGAGGACGAGGAGGATATCGCCGAGTCCCCTCAGAAGAAGAGGAGGATCTCGAAGAAGTCTGCCATGCCCGCTAAGGCCTCCAAGAAGGCCCCTCAGTCGAAGGTGTCCTTCAGCCCTGACTACGAGGGTCCTTCCCGTTCCTCCACTGGCAGCGCGAGCGAGCTCGCAAAGTTCACGCTAACCATGGAGAACGCCACCGTGACCCCTTCCAAGGGCGCCTCCTCCTCTTCCTCCTCTTCTCGTTCTTCCCCTCCCCTCCCCGTAACCTCCTCCTCCGAGCGTGTCATGTTCGTGGAAGGTGAGCTCAACCCCATGGGCTCTCACCTGCACAACCACCTCCCCTTCCTGTGGCCTGAGAACCTCAGGGACGCCGCGGGCGTCAAGTACGGACACCCCGACTACAACCCCCGTACTCTCAAGTGGAGCGAGAAGGACCTCGCCAAGGTCATGGCCGGCAAGCTCACAGACGCCAAACGCCAGTGGTGGGAGATCAAGGCTCAGTACTTCGACACCGTGCTCCTCTTCAAGACTGGGAAGTTCTACGAGATGTTCCACATGGACTCGGACATCGCCGTGGAGCACCTGGGGTTCAACCACATGAAGGGAGCGGAGGGACACGCGGGAGCGCCTGAGGCCGCTTACGGAACCGTATGTAAGAAACTGGTGAACGCGGGTTTCAAGGTGGCCAGGGTCGAGCAAACGGAGACCCCCGCTGAACTCGCCTTAAGAAAGAAGAAAACCCCCAAGGGACAGAAGAAACCCGGAGTCGTGAACCGCGAGGTCTGCTCCGTCACAACCATTGGAACGAGGACCTACTGCTTCCTCGACGATGACAAGATATTCGAGAAGATGACGGCCTCCTCGGCGAACGTTCCCGGCCCTCTCCTGGTCGTGAAGGAGGTCCTCCTTCCCCCCCCCGCCCAGTCCTCCTCTTCAGACGACTCCGCCCCCCCCCCCGCCTGCTGCGAGTACGGCATTGCCCTCGTCGACGCCGTCAACGGTACCGTCACTCTCGGCCAGTTCGCCGACGACAAGCTCCGCTCCCGCCTCAAGACCCTTCTAGCCACCGCCATGCCCTCAGAGGCCGTGATCCACACCCACTCTTCCGCAGACCTTCTTACCATGATTAAGAACACCTGCGGTGCGGTCTCCGTGGAGTTCGTTAACTCCAAGGAGACCCTTCCCAAGAGCACTGCCGTCCGTAAAGATGACAGGGCGTTCATGGACAGGGCCGGCGTCTTCGACCCCTGGAGCAGGGACGGATGCGTGGCCGAAATGAAGCGGAAGTCGTACTTCCCTCGCTCGTCGAAGGAGGCCGGGGCCGAGGAGACAATGGGGCGCTGGCCTGAGGTCCTCAAGGCCTGCATCGAGGGAGGAGCCGATATGGCCATCGGGGCCTTGGGAGCAGGAATATTCTACCTGCAGCGAGCCCTCGTCGACTTCGAGATAATGAGCATGGCTGAAATTCGTGCCTACGTCCCCCCCACGACCACCGGTGCCGACGTCGAGGCGACGAGCAACAAGGGTGGCAACGATGTCATCGGGAACCTTTCCAAGCAGAGGGAGGGAGAAGAGGATGGTGTGGAGAACAACGCCGCGATAGGCGAGGTCGAGCACATGGCCATCGACGGCATCACCCTCGAGAACCTTGAGCTCCTCGTCAACTTGACCGACGGCAAGGCCAAAGGCAGTTTGTGGAGCAAACTCAGCCGTACTAGGACGCCCCACGGGACCAGGCTCCTCAAGGGATGGCTTCTTCGCCCCCTCTTCAGAAAGGAAGACATTGAGAGGCGCGCCAACGCGGTGGAGGAGCTCGCGTCAGGTACCGCCGCTCTTGCCATGACGGAGGCGAGGCATCTTCTCAACAAGGTTGGAGACCTCGAGCGGCTCCTCTCCCGTGTCCATTCAATGGGATCCGTCGAGCCGGGCCACCCTTCTAACAGACAGGTCCTCTACGAGGGCAAGACCCACACCAAAAGGAAAGTCAAGGTGAGATATTAATCTACCCACAACTATCCACATCGGCGACGAAATGTCGTGGCAATTCTAACTCGTCAACGCTACCTTTTCGCAGGACTTCTCTAACCTCCTTGCCGGCCTCGAGATGGTTAAGAAGGTGGGATCCGCCTTTGTCGATACGGACATTGAGTCCCCTCTCCTCAAGAAGATCACCAAGGGGGCGGATCAGGGGGGCGCATTTCCCGATATGAAGGAGAAGCTCCAGTGGTTCTCCAACAACTTCGACAAGGAGAAGGCCCGTGATGGGAAGTTCACACCCGTCCCCGGCATGGACGAAGAGTACGATGCCGCTGTGGCCGAGATCGAAGACTGTAAGACTGCGCTTATGGGCCTGAAGGACCAATATTGCGCCGAAATTCCCGGAGCTCGTGGACACTTCAAGTACATCAACAACATAAAGCCTGACAGCAAGGACAAATATTTGATTGAGCTCCCGGTGAGCGTCAAGGTTGGGAGTGGTTTCGTCGTCAAGGGGAAGAGAGGGAGCGGCACCAAGCAGGTGAACAAGTACTACACGAGAGAGGTAGAGGAGATCGTGAGCACCCTGAACGATGCCTACGACAAGGAGGCTGAGGGAAGGTGAGAAAGTTTTGCGAGAGACCAAGAGCTCGAGGCCAAGAAAGCAATCAAGACCTCCCCCCTAACACAACCCTTTCCTCGATGCGTTTCACTTTTTATCGCAGGGCGCGTGGCCTTGCCGCCATCTTCCGCAAGTTTGACTCCTACCGTGCCCTGTGGAGCACCGCTGTCCAGGTCACAGCAATGCTCGACGCCCTCTCCTCCCTCGCAGAAGTCTCCGGACAGCCCGGTTGGTCTCGCCCCACCATCATCGACCCCAAGGAGGACAATACAGGATGCATTCTTGTGGAAGGAGGCGTCCATCCCTGTGTCGACACCACCCATTCCGGAGATGACTTCGTCCCAAATGACCTAGCTATCGGCGGCGTGAAACCCCGGGTTCTACTTCTCAGTGGACCCAACATGGGCGGTAAATCTACGCTGCTGAGGCAGACCTGTCTCATCAGTATCCTCGCCCAGATGGGCTGCTTCGTCCCCGCCACCGCCGCTAAGGTCTGCCCCGTCGACCGGATCTTCACCAGGCTCGGCGCTAGCGACAAGCTCCTCGCCGGCCAGTCCACCTTCTTCGTCGAGCTTTCCGAGACCGCGGCTGCCCTTCGCGGGGCCACGAGCCGCTCCCTCGTAATCATGGACGAGCTCGGGAGGGGAACTTCCACCTTTGACGGCACTGCCATTGCCCACGCTGTCGTCAAGAGTCTCGTCGAGGACTGCAAGTGCCTCACCATGTTCGCCACCCACTACCATTCCCTCCTCGCCGACTGGGAGGGGGAGGACCAGGTGAGGCTCGGACACATGAAGTGCCTTGTCGAAGATGAGAGCAACATTACGTTTTTGTACCAGCTTGGAGACGGCCCTTGCCCGAAATCCTTCGGTATCAATGTCGCAAGACTAGCAGGCTTGTCAGAGGATATTCTCAAGATCGCCGCCGAGAGGTCTGCAGCCTTTGCCAAGGAGATGGCGTGCGGGGAGGAGGACGAGGAGGAGGGGAGGGAGAGGATGGACCTTGTGAGGAAGATCAAGGAAGCCACTGAGGGGGGGGATGTGGAAGCCTTGGAGGGGATTGTCGAGGGCTTGTAACACGTTGATACAAAACGAAAAGATGAATTAGCTAGAGAGATTTTCGAAGCCTTTTGTAACAAACAGAGCAGTTTTGGCGGGAGGATTTTTTTTTGAAAGGAACGTGCAAGCAGGGACAGGGGACGCTAACAACAAAACGTGGCTCCTTTAATTTCGGGTTGACAATTTTGGAAGATTTGATGGAATACACATACAAAAATCGACAAATTCTTTTTTTTTGTTTCTAAGGCTCTCCATATGACCGATAACACAACTGACGACTTCCTCGCTTCGTTGGCGTCAATTCGTGCGAAGATTAATTCTACGGGGGCTGAGAATGTCAAACCACCAACCCCGGCCTCCGGAGCAACCCTTGGGTCCCCTCAATTGGCATCTTCTTCTCTTTTTGTGAAGACCCCGGGTCCATCAGTACCTCCTTCTCCTATAGATAGTGCTGATATCACCTCCAGCCTCGTTCTCGAGTCCAAGCTTGCGAATGCTGAGCAGGAGCTTCAAGCTTTGCGGTCCCAGGTCATGGCACTGAAGCAGGCTAAGAGCCCTACCCGCAGCCCTACAAAAGCAACAGCTCCAGTGCAGCCTGTTGCTGGGGTGAGCAGTGCAGAGCACCTTAGGTGCAAGGAGGAGTTGAGATTAGCGAAGATAAGAATCGGGGAGCTTACGAAGGAGGGAGGTGACCTCCGTGGCGAGAACGCTGTCCTCCAAGGGAAGATTGAGGGGGTTACTGCAGAGACTGCGCTGAAGTGCGGCGAGCTCACGACTAAGCTCGAGAATGCTCTTGGGGAGCTCGACATGAAATCGGCAATGCTGGAGAGCAGCAACAGCGTCGGGAAGGACGCGAACGGTATGGTTACAAAAATGGCTGAGCGCTACGAAGAGGAGAGGGAGCGGATGAAACATAGTATTGATAGCCTCCAGAAAGCGCACGCCCTGTCCGTGAAGCAGGCTAGGGCTTCGTCGGAGAGCAGGGACGTGTTGATGAGCAAAACGTTTGCAATGAAGTCCGAGATGTCTGCATTGTATGACAGGGCAGTCAAGGCCGAGGGGATGGTGAAAGAGCTCAAGGAGACCGTCAAGGCTGCTAAGGAGTCTCAAATTACAAAGTTTAAGAGTGTTGAAGAGGGGAAGGTGAAGGCCCTCAAGCTTGAGGTGGCGAAGCAGAAGGAGGAGAAGGAGAAGGCAATCAAGAGCGCCGCGGAGGCCAATTCGAAGGCTGATGAGGGGCAGAAACAGGCCAAGATTGTCGAGGCAGAGGCGAAGAGCAAAATCACGGCCTTGGAAAAAAAGGTCGGGGAGCTGGAAGGGAAAGTGAAGGGGGCGGCGGCCACTCTTCAATCAGAGGTAAGAGGGACGGCGTGAAGAAAGCTAACATTTTTGACGACGACGACAATGGCGGCGAAAATTGCATCCCTGGTATTTTCATTCACGCTGTTAGAATTGGCATCCCTGACCCTTATTGCTTTCGCTTCGCTCATCGCTTTGCAGGTGCTGCGCGTAAAGAAACAGCAGCTGCTCGCGGAGAAGGGGAGGGAGACCGTCAAGTCCGAGTTGAAGGCCGAACTGGACGAGAGTCAAGAGGAGCTAGGGCTTGCTACTGCGGAATGCAAGCGCCTCAAGAGTGAACTGGAAAAGGCAAAGGCGGCGGGGGTTGAGGCCGAGAAGAAAGCGAAGGGCGACATCGAAGCTATGGAAAGCGAGCTGAAGCAGGCAAAGTCTTTGCAGGGGGAGAAGGAGCAAGAACTCCACCTCGCTACGGCGGAGGCGAAGGTGAGAATAGATCGAACGGAAAGCATTCAATGATTGATTGCTAACCCTAACCCATCTACTAATGCAACATTATTCCGCTCGTCGCAGCGGTTGAAAGTTTCGAACGAGATGCTCAAGAAGGACTTAATGAGTGCAGAAGGCGCTGGGGGGGAGGGGGCACTCAAGGCCCTACAGGACGAATTGGACGGCAAGAACGCAGCTTTAGAGAAGGCGATGGAGGGACGCAAGAAGGCGACGGAGGTGTTAGCAGCGGAGGTAGGCGAGTTGAAAGAAGAGGTTGCGCTAGCGGAGGGAGAGGTCAAGCGGCTCAAGGAAGAATTGGAGAAAACGAAAGAGAACGCCAATGGGGCTGAGGAGCTTGCAAAGCTGAAGGCTGCAGCTGAGGAGGAGGCCAGCGAGTTGAAAGAAGAGGTTGCACTAGCGGAGGGAGAGGTCAAGCGGCTCAAGGGCGAGGTTGCAGGGCTCAAGGAAGAATTGGAGAAGACGAAAGAGAACGCCAATGGGGCCGAGGAGCTTGCAAAGCTGAAGGCTGCAGCTGAGGAGGAGGCCAGCGAGTTGAAAGAAGAGGTTGCACTAGCGGAGGGAGAGGTCAAGCGGCTCAAGGGCGAGGTCGCAGGGCTCAAGGAAGAATTGGAGAAGGTGAAAGCGGCAACTAGTGAGACAGAGGCTGCGAAAAACTTGGAGGCAAGTGACATGAACTCTTTCCTTTCGGCCTCATCCGGAGGCAACCCCTTTGATTCTACCTTGAAAAATCCCTTTAACCCTCCTCCTATCTCCACCGATGCCACGAAGGCACTTGACACCCTCAAGGAGGAGCACGAAGAGACGTTGGAGGAGCTAGGTCTCGCAGTCGAGGAGGTGAAGAGGCTGAAAAAGTTGCTTGAAGTCGAGAAAGAGAAAGCGGAGATCGCAGAGGCGATCGGGGATGACGATAAAATGAAACAGCTCGAGGACACAAACGCTCAGTTGAAGAAAGCGCTTAGCGTCTTGGAAACGGAGAGTAAGGCCATTTCGTCAAAGTTTGGAGAGGAGCAGAAGAAGATACTGGAGGCCTTGGACGCCATGGAGGGAGATCTCGCCGAAGCGAGGGAGGAGACGAGGTGTGCCGAGGAGGAGGTCCACAGAACTAGGAAAGAGAGGGACGCCTTGATGGCAAAGTTGGGGGAGGGGTTAAGTGGGCAGACAGTGAAAGGGGGAGGGGAGGAGAAGGCGGAGGCAGAGTTAGCCCTAACAGGGGCAGGGGAGGGGGAGGCATGTAGTAAGGAGGAGGAGATGAAGATGAAATTGTTGGCGAGGAAAAAGCAGAAAGGGAAAAAGAGAGGAGCGGGGGAGATTGCCAGTCCTCAGAAAAAGGGGAAGGGTGCGGGTGGGGGGGGGGGTGAAAGGAGAAACACAAGGTCAAGGCAGAAGAAATAGGGGCAGATAATGAAATTGAATATTTAACTGAACGACAAAAACGTGTATCATTATCTTCATCGCACTCAGTTATCCAAACAACGAAGTAGCCCTGCCCCTCACACTCCTCTGCGCCCTTTAAGGCATTGGCTGAAGGGGGACCGATCCTGCGATGGTCGCCTGAGCGTAAAGTCCCATAAACCCGATCATCGCGAGACGCCCGTTCTTGATCTCCACACTGCGCCCCCTCGCCTTGGCCTCCTCGGATCGTTTCGCAGACAAACCGAAAGGATCGTACAACCCCGGAACGGCATTGCGCCCGGGAACTCCGCCACGGAGGTAGTGGCCATCTGTAGGAGGAGCGAAGCGACGACCAAAAGGGGTTGCGTTTGTGTGAGGAGGCGAAGTGTGAGGAGGCAAAGGGATGTGCAGCTAGCTTACCTCCCCCAAACTTTTCAGACTTGGCGGCGAAAATTTCGTCGTGGAATTCAACGAGTCCGGCGAAGATGAGCATTTGCACCTTTCCAATTCCGGGGACCGCGTCCCAAGCAGCAAGTCCAGCCTTGGGGATATCGGCGAAGTGGAGGCCCTCACGGGTCAAGTCTCCGGGGAGAGTGAGGCCGGCACCAACAACGGCCCACCCAGTGAAGGCAGCCATGGCAACGCGCCCATGCTTGACCTCCGCGTGACGGAACCAGGCAAGGGTCTCATCAGAACCAAGCTCAGCCAGACCAAGAGGATCCCAAACGCCGCCAAATTCAATCGTATTGGGCTCAGACATGATCTCTGCTTTCGTAATACACTTGTAAGCAGGAGTTGTCGGGGCAGCGGGGGCGGCCTCTGCAGGAGCATCCTCGGCAGGGGCAGCATCAGAGCTGAGCCGTGTGGTTCTCGACACAAAGGAGGTGGGGGTGAAGGCGACAGAGGTAGCTAGCAGCGTTATAATAACGAGTGACTTAAACATGCTCTGCGATATGGGCAAGAATAAGTGTGAGAGTTGATTTCAGCGAAAGTGAAGCAAATCTTCGGCGCCTGGCGGCAAGAAAGCTTGCCCCTGTGGCTTTTCGCTGAGATAAACTTTAGAACCAAGACTCCAATGAGATAACAGACCATTGTGGCGCTACATGAACACCGGATAGCACTCACAAAAATGTTCTGAATCTGGGGACGATGCGAGACTGTAAATTTTGGCTGACTTGCAAGGCTCCAATTTCTTCCCAATATTATCGTTTTGGCGCCACTCAACCTCATTTTCCCTCCTTAACCTCGGAATTACGACCACAAGAGAACCGAGTTCACCATTTATAGACCCAAGAGAGAGAATAGCAGCAAACCGCTGACGAACATTTCGGAATAGCCACTGGATTTCTCTTCTAACTATAGCCGCACGTACAGCTCTACACATTAGATCTGATAGATAGATATCATGGCCTCTGAGGAGAAGCCTTTGAAGGCAAGCGAGGTCGAGGTGAAGGTTGGCGGCGAGTCGGGTTCCCAGCCTGTTCAGGTCAAGCCCATCACTGCCCAGCCCACTAGTGCACGCATTGGGTCGAAACCGACCTTGATAAGCCGTGGTAATATGAAGTTTCTCATCATGGACGCCCCCCGCTCCGCCAACCTCTACCTTTACCTGAAGGAGATGAAGAGGAACAATGTAACGAGCTGCGTGAGGGTGTGTGAGCCGACCTACGAGAGCGGCGACCTCGAGAACGCCGGGATCAACCTGCACGAGATGGCTTATGACGACGGAACCAGTCCTCCTCCGTCTGTCATCAATTCCTGGCTCGACCTTGTTGAAGACACGTTCATCAAGAAACGCGTCGGCGACCCCACCATAGCTGTCCACTGTGTCGCAGGGCTGGGCCGTGCCCCAGTACTTGTTGCCATTGCCCTCATAGAATTTGCCGACCTTGACCCGGTCATGGCGGTTGATTTCATTAGGAAAGCACGCAGAGGAGCCATCAATAATAGGCAGCTCAACTACCTCGAGGGGTATAAATCCCAGAGAGGGGGGATCGGGTGTGCGGCGTGCACTATCAGTTGAGGAGTAAGGGGTGGGAATGGCGGTTGGGGGTTGGGATTGGGGTTGGGGATGGGGGTGGAGGGGGGTGGAGGAGAAGCAGGAATTGGGGTTTCGGCGTTTGAGTAAAATTAACGCTCTTGGAAAAACTGAAACACACAAAGTAATGATCTATAATTTAATCCAGCGAATGGAGTAACGAACGAACGACGAACGATGAATCTGTTTTTTCACAACTCCTACATGGAATGCTGGCAGCAGAAATTAGTTCCTTTTCAATCACAATGAAGAGACCGATAATCATATTCATTATTGTGTATCAAATATGCACATATTCCCTCGAAACTACAACTGCATTCACGTTTGTCCCTCAATCCAGTAGTCAAACATCCCTGTCGAGTCGGAAGATGACAAGCGCTTTATTCTCTTCTGCTGCCAACATCGATCTTTCTATACCACAATTACTTCCAGAACCACGACAAAAACTCACAACGAGACAGAAGCAATTTTGGGAGGACATTGAGGAGGTGAGAGGGTTGTTGAAATGTTAGAGAGGACGAAGGTCGTGCCTCCAACACACTCTCCCCCTTCTCTGCATCCCTATCCCCCCCCCCCCAGGGATTGAGAGATGTAAAGCGCGCAAAGAATATTGACCCCGATGAAGACTTGCCAAGAATCAACTCCTTTGTAAATGCTGCGCAGTTCAAGACGACACCTCCGCAGCCCCTGGGACCCAGGCACGACCCGTGCGAGGAGTTCATCCCGGGACTCACCGCAATGCCCTGGTGGGATGATGTTGAGGAGGAGGAGGCAGCTAGGCTATTCCCATGGAAGGCTGAGCTCGAGAGTAAGAGCGAGATTATCATTGACGAGTTCTTCTCCGTGATGGAGAGGGACAAGGTGGACAACGCAGAGGAGAGGGCGAAGAGAAAAGAACTCAAGGCCATGTACGACATTCGGGACACTTCAGCCAGGGACCTCTTCTCATCAGACTCTGCATGGCAGAATGAGGTCATGGGAGGGGGTTGGTCCGCCGTGAGGTTGCAGCGACTGGGGGAGTGGAATGTGGAGAATTGCGCCAGATTCCCCAAAACGTACGAGCTGATCCGCTCTCTCGACATTCCCCTCGCCGTCCGTGGCGTCTGCTTTGCGAAGCAGGGGCCGAACACCGGCGTGGCAGAGCACAGTGATGGGAGGAACTTCATCCTCACCTCCCACCTTGCGCTGAAGATACCAGATGGGGAAGTCTCAATGACAGTCGGGGAGTCGAAGCGAGGGTGGATAGAGGGAAAGGTGTGCACGATCGACACGTCATTCACGCACAGCACCGTTAACAAGTCCTCAGGGGACCGCTACGTGCTTATTATCGACTTTTGGCATCCCGAGCTAACGAGCATCGAGAGAGGTTCGTTGGAGTACATCTACGACCTCCGAAACAAGTTCGAAAGGGGGGATGTGCCTGTAAGAAAGCTGAAGAAAAAGTACGACGATGAGAGAGAACCAGAGGGGGGAGGGTTGGGAGCGATCTGGAACCTAGTCACAGGAGGAAAGAAGTAAACAAAGTTGCAATAGAATGGTTGCGATGTTTCTTTTAAAGAGCCAACCTCTAGCGAAAACGCCCTCTTATTCCCTCATTCGCTTCGACACTTTTTTTGAAGAATCTAATAATTCCACCAGATCCTCACCTCATAGATAATCAAATGGCTGAAGAGAAGAACGTGGTACAGTCGTTGGTCAAACAAGGACGTCAGTGGCTAAATGGGAGGATGGCCCAGGCTGATGCTACGGTCACTACGCAAACAGAGCCAGTGAGTGGGGGAGGGCGAGGAGAGGAGCATCACTGGGGGGGGCAAATCACCCCCTTAAAAGTCGCCTTTGTATTCCTCACATAATCTTACACGCAATAATTTCACATCAATTTCAGTTCGTCTCTCGTATTAAACCGATTGGTAGACAGTTATGGTATTATACCTCAAGGTTCCCCGAAATCAGGTAAGTCTTGTATCCGTGGAGCAAAGGGCTAGATAACTTGGCGGCGAAGACGTCAAGGAAGGGCTATATAACTTGGCGACGAAGACGTCAAGGCGCACATCCACTATAGATGCTGGCTTGTCTTCTCTGCCCCCCCCCCTCCCTTCTCACCATGGCAATCCTTCTCAGAGACAAGTACCCTTCCTTTGTGGTTGGCACTGCCGCCACATTAACTTCGATACCAGTACTCATACGGCGGGGTCGCATTGCAGGAATAGCGACTGGAATCGCAGGAGCAATGTTTGCTGCTGGGGGAATGAAGCTGAGTGAAATTGTTGAGGAGAGTCGTAGCAACTAAAGTGAGGGACCAGGGAACCTCGATTTATTTGTAGTGGTAAAGTTCTCGACGAATTTATTGAACGAAAAGATAAAACACTTGTTAATACCATTATCAACACGTCATCATATTCGATCACCTCTTTAAAAAGTCCTCCAAGTCCCTACTCCACCCACCCCATTCCATATTGAGCACATGGCCATACCCCTCCACGACCATCCCCTCCCCCCTCCCCCCCCCCCCCTCCCCAACTTCATCAATCAATTCATCCATAGCCACTTTCACCCCTTTGGCGTCCTTGGCAACAACAACGTCTTCAGACCCTAACAAAAACCTTATCTCCCGAGCACCCGTGAGCCGCAAACTTTCCCTCACTCCAAGCGCATCGTCAATCGCAGCGTGTGACTGCCCAATCAACCTCTCAAGCCCCTCCCTCGTGTTCTTATTGACCACGAACTCTACAAACTTTCCAAGCTTCTTTTCGTTCTAAAGTGAGCGAAGCGAGTAACAAGTACACCGCCAGTTTAGCATTTGGCTCTTGATACTGGCTTGTCATTTCACTCCTCATCACGTCATTCAGTCTCACCTTCTTCAAAAACCCCTTCGAGTAACTACTCTTTACCAAGTCCCACGCACACATCTCTAGCCCCTTTTCTTTATCACTCAACAACTCCCTCCATCGTTCTATCCGTGAGACCGCTTGCTCGTCCCTCTTTGCCCCAATGCCTGTGACATGAAGTTTCCTAACCCTAGTTCTACCTCTCCCCCCCCCACTCCCACCGTCCCTCGCGAGCGCGACCCCCACCCTCCCCCCAAAGGAAACCCCGGCGACGTCCACTTCTCGAACCCCGAGGTCTTCGTGGAGGGCGCTGTGTATTGCCGACACCTGCGAGGTCATGGAACAATCCAAAGCGGTCGATTTACCCTGCCCCAAACCCTCCACGCACAACACATCGCGTTCCCTTGATAGGGGCTTGACATGTGCTTGCCATGAGTCTATTACACTCGCAGTGCCACCAAGCAATACTAAAGGGGTGCAGGAGCTTGGGGTGTTTGACCAGCAAGGATATAAACAGACATTAACATTCGACCTCAAAATAGTTGGTGTGTTAGCTTTGAGCGCGTACAATGCCGTTGATATCATGCGTTTTTGTGGAATCCTCATAGTAAATAAAGAATCTGCCAAATCTGGAACAAATAAATAAATCAAGGTTTTCTCAAATCCTCACTTACTTTTTCAAAGAATAGAAAGGGACCTTCTTGGTGAGTCGTTCCTAGTAGTAGAGCGCGATCTTGTCTCTCTCAGAGGTCGATTGGGTATTGGGTCCCCTTTCAGATGATTTCTGGAGTTGTGAAGGAGTAAAATCCACACAATCATGAAGGTCACCTAAAACTTCCTGTTTCTCTCCTGGCTAATTCTCTCCCCCAGTACGTCGCAATTCCGCGATTTAAAACGCAGGTTATATAAACCAGATGAAGTTGATGCGCCTAGTCTTGTCCGATACCGGATCCCAAGGTAACTCAGCTATCTTTGGCCAATGCAGCCGAGTGAAAGTGTCTCATATTTGCCTAATCTTTTGGACCTGCTTAGTCCTAGTCGGAGGGAGATCGTTGGCTGAGGTGAATGTGGGCGATATGAACGGGCTGTTCAACACGGTCAGTAATGAAAATGATTGGGCTGACAACACTGGCAACTCCATCATGGCGAATGGTGACACTGCGGCTCTAGCTGTTGGGTCGTATAAATGCTCAGAGGGGACTTGTGCAAGTAGTGGGAGAATGCTGTTCACAGAAGACTTGAATGGAGAGGTCAAGTGTGTGGAGGACAACGCAAGCTGTGTGTTGGATGGAGAGAATGCAAGCAGAGGGATGAGTGTGTGGGGAACTGGGAGTGGTACACTTATTCTCCGAGCTCTCACCTTCGACAAGGGGTATGCTACTATTGGTGGAGGGGTTTTCATTGAAAATGGTTCCATTGTGTACTTGAAGCTCTGCATCTTCTCGAACAATAGAGCTACAAGTGGAAGTTTGGGAGGTGGAGCAATTTTTGTTTCTAGTACTGGAGGTACTGTGAATGCCTACGGAACACGCTTAATTGGAAACACAGCAGACTCAGGAAATGGTGATGACATTTACAACTCCGGCGGAACCATCACCATCCACAGTACGTGCCCTTCTCCCTACTCCTCCAACACTCCAATCCAAGGTAAGACGAGAATGAGGATTGTGTAGTCTGTAGAACCATTCCTAACCCCATAACTCACTTTACCTTACCGCTGCACCAATTCCTATTCCTGCCTCCTTGCACAGGATCCGCTTTGGACACTGCTGGTGCTGTCGATGGCTCCTTATACTCTTTCAACTGTGTCTTCTACAGCTGCGACGCTGGCTTCTCCAACCCAACCTCTGGCACATCAATCTCTGACTGCGAAGAGTGTGTTGCAGGAAAGTTCTCATCTGCTGCCGGTTCTGGCACTTGTTCTGATTGCCCCCAAGGTAAGCTCCCCACTTCTCTTCAATCCTTTCCTTTCAACACAATCTAACTCACTCCCAACAGGCACCTACAGCACGGCCCGATCCACCACTTGCACAAACTGCCCTACCGGAACTTACGCCGAGTCCACCTCCACAGTCACTTGCACTGGCTGCTCTGTTGGCAAGTACCTACCCACTGAAGGTTCCTTCTCCCAGTACGACTGCATCAATTGCGAAGCAGGAAAGTACCAGGCATTCGCTGGTCAGGGTCAGTGTGAAGAGTGCTCAAGTGGAACATACTCTGCGGAAATGGCAAGAGTCTGTACTGCTTGCCCTCCGGGGACATATTCATCCACAGATTCATCTACAGGGTGCTCAGAGTGCACGGTAGGAAAATACACATCAACTCCAGGCAGCACAACATGCCATTATTGCCCATGGGGAGAGTACAATGTCGGCGTAGCCAACGTTGGATGTACATCTTGCTCTGCTGGAAAGTTTCTTGTCTTTGACGTCTTTGATACTGACCGTGAGTGCAGGGCGTGCCCCGCCGGGAAGTTCAGTGTGGTCGGAGACGTCCTCTGCAGGACCTGTGAGGGTGGATTCGTAAGCAACAACCCAGAAGGGGCCAGCTTCTGCGAGCCATGCGAGGCAGGCAAGTACACTAGTGCTGATGCTGCGACGTGCGTAGGCTGCGAAGCTGGGTTTTGGAGCGGTCTCGCCTCCAAAGGCTGCACCGAGTGTAGCGACGGCTCTGTTTCTGCTAGAAATGCGACAGTTTGCTCCACGTGCTCTGCTGGCTTTTTCGCTTCAGCAAACAAGACAAAATGTGAGCCCTGCCCGGTAGGGTTCTGGAGTGGACAGGGAGCAACCTCTTGCGCTGCTTGCGAAGTTGGCAAATTCAACACTGCCTTAAATTCAACTGGCTGCAGCTGGTGTACGGATGATGCTGTTAGGGGCTCAACGACAGACTTGGTAGCCTCAAATTCTTCATCACAATGTCGCTGCGATGCTGGATTCTTTGAGAGTTCTCAATCCTGCGAAGCTGTGGGAGAAGGGATGGACTCTGAAACAAAGGGGATGACTACATCACTACTAAAAATTGAAAAAGGCTACTGGCGGACAGGTGCTGATTCACTCAACATTCTTGCATGCCAGAATAAGGAGCACTGTTTAGGGGGGACAGATCCCAACAACTACTGCGCTGAAGGCTACGGCGGACCCCTCTGCTCTGTCTGCATGGATGGCTACAGTGCCGTTGGTGCTGGAGAAGGCCTGTCATGTAGTAAATGCGAAGGTTCTGCAACAGCTACTGTTGTTGTAGGGATCACAGTCCTTTTGCTGCTGTTTTCCCTGATGGTCCGGTTTATACTCAAGAAGGACAAGACTGAATCACGGCTAAGTAGGGCAAGTAAGAAGCTCGAGAACAAATTGGGAAGCGCTGAGCCAGTGATCAAGATCGTCTTTGCCTACTTCCAAGTTGTCGGTAGTCTTGGTTTAATCTTTCAAATCAAGTTCCCTCCAGTCTACTCAACAGTCATCTCCTTCCTCTCCGGAGTGTTCTCCCTGGACTTCATCTCCTTCATGCCCATCGGCTGCGTCTTCTCCTCCACGCACTACACTCTACTTCTGTCATACACTTTAGTGCCTCTATCTCTCAGCATCTTCTTGGTGTGCTGGTACAACAAGTTGAAGAGGGAAACAGACGAGAAGTCAATCTCCCTGAGGAATACACTCTCTGAACTCTTCCTGGCGCTCACATTCCTTCTCTTGCCTAGTGTCTCTGTGAAAATCTTCACTACCTTTGGATGTGTAGACTTTGACGATGGCACAAGCTTCTTAAAGGTTGACTTCTCGTTGGACTGCCAATCTGCTCAACACACTTTCTACAAGGCCTTTGCAGCGTTTATGGTCGCTGTGTACCCAGTTGGGGTTCCACTGATGTACTTCTCCTTGCTCTTCAGAACAAGACAGCAATTGAAAGCGGGGCAGGTGGAGAATGAGAATAAGGAAATGAAGAGAAGCACCGCACTAGAAGAGGCGCTGGTCAAGAGAGACGAGAACGAGGGGAAGGATCCGGCATTAAAGGCACTGAGCTTTCTCTACGAGAGCTATGAACCAAAGTACTGGTATTTTGAGATATTCGAGACCCTTAGGAAGCTGGCATTGACGGGGTTCCTCGTGTTCATTGCACCGGGTACTGCCGCCCAGGTTGTGGTTTCCTTGGTGATGAGCATAATCGCCTTGTTTGTGTATACAAAGACTGAACCATTCATCGATGACTTTAACAACAAACTAGCACTCATTGCGCACTGGCAATTGGTATTGACCCTCGTCGGAGCTCTTGCCATCAAGGTGAATTTGGACAATATGAACTTGAAGGACCAAGCCTTATTCGACGCCTTCCTCACTGCCATTCAGTTTGTTCCAATCGTGTTGCTCACGGGGTTCTCATTGGTCATGGCAAGGAGATCGAGGAAGGAGAAAGCAAACAAGGTCAACAGCATCGTGCCGGACGAGACAAGTTAAAACGAAACACTTGAGCTTGAAAATAAAATGGAATGGTTTGATTTAGAAAATAGTAGGCCTTAGGAAGTTCCATTCCGCCCTCCAATCTCTCCCCCCCCCCCTTCCCGCCCCCTCCCCCCGTCCCCCCCGTCTCCTTCCCTTAAAATAGTTTCCCAGCAAAACCTTTAAATCCTAAAAGCCCCCTGTCCGATATCCGCTCCCCATTCCCCCGCTAATTTCCTCACAATTTCCTTCTTCTCCTTTCCCCCCTCCTTCCCCCAGGTCATATAGCGTGCATAGATTAAACGCAACCTCATGACACAAGAATCTCTCCGTATTCTCCCTCAGTCCTGAGGTAAGGAGGGATAGGGACGGGGGGAGGGGGGGGGAGCTCCTTCCCTTAAATAGTTTCCCATCAAAACCTTTAAATCCTAAACGCCCCCTGTCCTATATCCGCTCCCCATTCCCCCGCTAATTTCCTAACGATTTCCTTCTTCTCCTTCCCCCCCCCCTCCCCCAGGTCATAAAGCGTGCATAAATTAAACGCGACCTCATGACACAAGAATCTCTCCGTGTTTTCGCGAAGTCCGGAGGTTAGGAGGGATAGTGATAAAGGGAGGTTGTTACAGTAGAGTGCGCATAGACTCATGTTAACCGTCCCTGCGACACCCCAGTCAACTTCAACCGTCCGAACAACTTTCCTCCATAGTTCGGCAGCGTTGTCTGCAATGGCCTCTACTTTATCAATGTTTTTTATATTAGAGAAGCATACACCACCCTCAGTGAATTCACCTTTACCGACGTTTAATATACCCTCAGCCATCCACCTTTCCTTCCCCCCCACCTCCATAATACCAACGATATTCTCGGCACCTATAATATCCCCTCTCCCGACCATGTCTTTAACCCTCCCCATTAACGCGTATTCTCTATAACTTCCATAACACACCTCCTCCTCCCTCCCCTCCGTTAACATCAGAATATCGTTAAGCGGTCCCCCCCCATTGGGGGTATTACACCTCTCCCCGACGCCTGAACGGCTTTTAACGTAGCATAGGAATACGGCCCAAAGTCTATTACTAACACCCTCCACCTCCTCCTCTACCGACGAAGAAGAGTCAGTTAAACAGGCGATGGCTTCGTCTGTGAGTGTGCATATTCTATCCCTCGCTGCGCCTACACCGTTGTTTTTAGCTAGGGCTAGTAAGTGGAGGACACGGACTACTTTTGAGCCCAACCCTTGAGGGTTTGAATGAGACGAAGTTGAGGTGGGGGGGGAGGTGGAGTAGTATTGGGAGAGTGATGTTGGTAGTGAGCGGGTGTCTGATATGTACGATCTCCATAGGTAGTACTCGCATATAAGTGTAGTATCGTCTACCTTGTTTGTTGTTCGTGGTGAAGAAGGTTGGGTGGTTGGGGTGGGGGGGATTTTTAAGTAACCCATAGCAAAGGATTTTAGGGCGCTGCGGTTGTTGGTAGAGGATAAAGTACGGAAGTAGGATAGGGCGGTTGAAGGGGGGAGACCAACGGAGGGGGTGTAGGTGGGAACGGGTGGGGGGGGAGGGGGTGGACAGATTAGGGAGGATGAAGAAGTGGAGGGAGGGGGGAGAGGAGGTGCGAGGTTTGTCAGGTTTGGAGGGCTTACTTGTGTTTGGAAGGATGTGGTAGGAGGGAGGGAGGATACTATTGTTGGGGTTGGGGTTGGGGTTGGAGCTGGGTGGTGGTGTGAGTGGGCGATGGTGATGGTGTGAGTGGGTGATGGTGTTGTTGTGTGTCGTTCCATCGGAGTGTAATGTTTGTTCTGACAATCTTCTGACAATCTTCTCACCTGTCACCTTTTGTTGATTGTTTTGTTGATTATTTGCGTCAATGAGGTGTGATAATGGATCATCATTGTAATTAGATGTAAGAGTGTTGTTGTCATTTGTCTTGTTATCAGGGTTATTAGGGATAGAAGGGGTTTGATCGGGTTGAGCCATTGTGGATTGTGTTGGAAATTTCTGTTGGTTCACCGTATTATTAGTGTTTTTATTGCTATTTATTGATGTCGAAAACGGTGGTGATGATATTGAGCGTATTGGACCTCCTGATAGTCCACCTGTTGAATTATTAGACATTCTGAGATTTGGGGAGATTTGGGGGAGAGGAAATCGGGGAGATTTGGGATGGGAAAAGTGTGAGTTCTAAATTTTGCGCCCGAAATCGAAAACTTGCGCCTGGATCGCCGCTAACCCCCCAAACCTTACACAAACCGCTTGTTCAGGTTTGTTCAGGTCGGTCTCTCTCTGATTCAAAAGCCTGAAACAGGGTCTCCAAAAGGCGTTCAAGATTCCGGTCTTCAAAAAAGTCGGACCACCAAAAGTCTCCCTAATTTGCTAATTTGCAACAATATTAATAACAGTACTAACAGAAGCTACTCGTAGAAGTTAGTAATAGCTAGTAGTATGCTGTCATGGATAACAGGATCAAATCCAGTTACAAATTTAGGATATTCAATCGATACAAAAGCTACACAAATACTACACAATAACACACATCCATTTAGGGTAAGAGGATATGACTGGGTGTGGATGGGTTTGTTTGGGTAACTACCGCTATACACACAATCACATACCCACACACACAATCATAACATAATATAAACCAATCATACTAACAAACTCACCCGCTAACCCTACTCCACAAACACACAATCCCCTCCCCCCCACACAATCCCCTCCCCCCCACCCCCCCACACACACAGCTACAACCAGGAGTAACGATAAAGACGCCCTCAACCCCAGTCCTAATCTCAACCTTATCAAAATCCAACCTCCCCCCCCATATCCTTCAAGCCTCCTCCCGTCATTTAGACTGGTGTCGTAAACTCGTTCACCCAGGTATCCTAAAAGTTCTCGCAGCTACTGACACTAAGAAGGATTCAGCGACGGAGGGTGATTTTATAATAATAACCGAATCTGCAAAACCCCTCTCCCAATGGTTAACTCAGGATTCCCCCACATCCAACGACGTTGCTTTAGGTATGATGGGTTTACTCCAAGCTGTGAAATTCGCAAACGTAAACGGTATAACGTTAAACCTCCCCCCAACAGGTGATGGTATATACGTGACGAAAGGTGGGGAGTTTAAGGTTTTTTGTTTCTACGGTACGAACAAGGCGCCTTTAAGTGAAGGGTTTTATAGGGGTGTTGAGGTGGAGGGGTTTTTCGATTGGGGGAAGGATAGGGATAGGACGGAAAGGTAAGCATGAAGGGGTGGGGGGATGGTTTTATATAATTGAGATGAAGGGAGGAGGGAAGAGCAACGTACAACTTACTAACGAACCCTCTCCCCCTTCAGGATCGGTGTTATGGGTATAGACGGTACGATAATGGGTTCCATCCTCGAGCTATGCTACTCCAAAGTACCGGGGGGTATCGAGCAGTGCTTCGTTAAGGCTATACCCAAATTGAAAGGGGGACAAATGAGCGCAGGGAAACTACTTGGGGCACCGGTGTTTGGGAAAGGGGTATGTAAAGTCAAGGTAAGGGAGACGGAGATGGGGAGACTTTTTTTGAACGACCGACCTTCTTTGAGGAGAACGTGGGAAAGGGACATTCACACAACAGTCAAAAACTCATTCACTTTAATTCAAACACCAAAAACTAAAACACGCACATTACTGACCTACGCGCATCCCCTCTTATCGATCCCTTAGGAAATTCTGGATTCCATAAACGGTTGTTCCGACGCTCAAAAGGTGTCCCACCTAAAGGCGATAGCCATGGAAGGAAAGTCAGGTTCAACCTCTCAAGGTCTTTACTACCAGAATGTCGTTCGCTGCAAAGTCAGGGACGTATTAGAAATCTACTCAACCCCTAAAGACGAGGAAGGTAGGAGAGTCCTATTAGCTGGGATTGAAACTTACTTTATCACAATGAAGGAGGGGGAGTGGACGGATGAGGATAAGGTGCTTACCATGAAGATGTTCCAAGTAAACGACAGGGCCGTTAGAGGTGCGCTGTTAGGTGTTATTGGGAAGGTAAAGGAAGGTGGGGGGGACGTGGTTAACAAAATATTCGAACCAATATGCTCGGGATTCACGGATTCATCACCCGCGTTAAGGGAGCTTACGCTCAAGTCGTGCTTCCCGTTGGTGCCCATGTTGAACCCAGGGAACACGGAGAAACTAGCTCGGTACTGTGCTCGGTTAGGATCGGACCCGGAAGCACCGATTAGGACAAACACAGTCATATTCTTAGGGAAGATAAGCTCCTCCCTCTCCCCCTCCGCCCGCTCCAAGGTCGTGGCCCCCGGTATACGGAGGGCGTTGGGGGACGGGTTCGTACCGTGTAGAGTCGCGGCGCTTAAAAGCGCGAGAGCTACGGGGGAGGAATGGGAGGTTGAGGAAGTCGCGAAGGGGATTATTGGACTGGTTGCGGGGATGATGGTTGATAAGGATAAAGAGGTTAGGAGGGAGGCGGAGATTACACTGGAGGGACTTGTGGGGAGGATGAAGAGGGAGAAGAAAATTAGAGACGAGAGAGGGGACCACGTTACACCACCAGGTAGTAGCGGGGACCTTAAAGGACTCTCAGGTAACTCAGATGGAGGAGGAGGGTACGGGGGGATGATGGGGGGAATGGTAGGGAGCTGGATGGGAGAACAGACGAAACAGGTTAACTCACAAAGTGGAGGGGAGGGGGGGAGAAACGTAGACGGGGTAAGGGGGACACAAGAAACAAGACAGAACTCTGGGGGGATGAGGGAAGGAGGGGGGAGGGGAATTATGCCACAGGTTACTCTAAATGGAGGTGACGGGTGGGAGGAGGACGACGTTGGGGGAGATGTAGGAGGGGGGGGAGGTTGGGACGAAGATGATGACGACCCGTTCACTGACGATCTGCTTTCTACGACAAACGTAGACGCACCTACAACCAAGACAGGGGGGGGGGCAAAGGGGAACCTGGGGAACGGCATGAATGCCATGAGACTCGTGGGGGGGGGGGGAGGAGGTTACGGAGGGAGCGGTACGGGGGGCGGAGTTAAG
>BRYA01000646.1:0-74774 GCA_030267965.1 Triparma columacea
TCTTCACTCTCTCCATCAGCTGGTCTCCAAACCTCTTCCCATCCTGCTCCCTTGCTTCAGTGCTCTTCAGAATGTTGTCAAAGTAGTAAGCAGCATCAGTTGCCACACCCAGGTGCTTGATTACACTCTTTTTGCTGGCAGCTTTTCCTAAACTCTCCTGTCTAATCACCAATACAACCTCCGTCTTATTCTGGTCTACCTTGCAAAACTTTGCAGCTGTGAGATGCCTTTTGTGTTCTACTGTGATTACAAATGTCTTGTTGTTAACTCTGTGAATCACAAGCTGGGATTCAGCTTCACTTTTAAGGCCCCAGAAGAATGCTGCAACTTCCTTGTGGGATGTTCTCACAGTTATTGAAGTCTTTCCCCATCCCATTCCCTTCTCTGCCTTTATCAATGTCTGCCCAGGCAACCCACTACTGATCTCTTGAGCTCCATCAATCTCATCAAAATGACTTTCAATCCCTGGTGCTCCCTCAATTGCAATCTCCTCAAGCTTTTCAATGATCTGCTGCCTCTTGAAGGCATCAATCTCTTTGCTTCTATCAAATTTCTTCCTCAAGTCTGAGACTTGTGCAAGAAACCTTGGTGCAATTTTGTTCATGATGGAAGAGTAAAAGACACCACCAAGGTCTACCTTTGTTGTGAAAGTGACTGATGTTTGTAGCACATCTCCAATAGGGTCAAGTGGCTCAAATACCCATACTGTATGAATCTTTACTAAAATATTACCAGCCTTTACAGAATAGTCTTTGTGTAATTCTTCTGTGTCTCTAACATCAATAATAACTTTGCCGTCATCTTGCTTGAACCAGGTAACTTTACTCCTACCATCACGTGGAGAAAAACCAGGAAGACCAAGCTCTCTCGTTGTCACGTAGTAGATGGTGTGGGGGTTTACTTTGATGACTTTCAAGAAGGTTATTCCATCTCTTTCTTTTGCATTCTTTGTGTCCTCTCGATTGTCTAGTTTTGAACATTCATAGGCAGCACACTCCTCCACACTAGCATCAACTACAGTTGTAGCTACCCCACTTACGACACTCTCCCCATCAACATGAACTAGCTTCATCTTGACCCTCTCATCAGGACTCTTCAAATCATCAAAGTTTTCCTCCACCTTGCACTTCTCATAGAATTTCTTCCCCTTCCTAATCGCCACCTCCTCCTCCTTGGTATAATCTTGAGGTTCATTCTTGATGATATTTGCAAGGTATTCCAGCGCAGCCCTGTCAATCTTGTCATCACTCTGGTGAAACTTCTTCCGCAATTCAAGCATGTTGCTTGCATACCCGGTTGACAAGCGATTCATGACAAAACTTGGCACAGAGCCCTTGATGTCCACCTTAGAGGCAAATGTGACCCTAGTCTGGGGAACACCGCCAGTAGTTGTGAGTGCCTCAAACATCCAGGTAGTTGTTGCAGATGCAAGCACAGTCCGAGAGTTCATTGGGAAGTCTTTGTTTAGCATATCAGTGTCTTTGTACACTGTCCAACAGACCTTGTCTCCCTCCTCCTTTTGCCAGCAAATAAAGCTTCTCCACTCCCTATCAGAAAGCCCTCGTACCCCAAGACTCCTCCTGTTTAAATAAAGCTGTGAGTGGCCATTCAATTTCTTTGTTTCGATCGCCTTGTACTTCTTCCCAAGCTTAGCCTGCCTCTCCCTTGAATCCTTGATGAACTCGTATGACACGCATTCTGCAAGTGAAGCATCGACAACAGCCTCGCATATCGCAATGCCTTGAGATTCTCCCTCAAGATGAATCAACTTAATCTTCACCCTGGGATCTGGACTCTTCAAATTCTTGAATTTCTTACTTGTCTTGCAATCCATGTAGAACTTCTTACCGTCGTTAATTAGCGCCTCTTCCTCGTCAGTGTAGTCCTGGATCTCGTTGTTGATGATATCCACTGTCTGCAGCAGCTTAAAGCCGTCAATCTCTTTGCTCTTGTCAAACTTCTTCCGCAATTCAATCATGTTGCTCGCTTGTCTGGTTGACAAGCGATTCATGACAAAACTAGGCACAGAGCCCTTGATGTCCACCTTAGAAGCAAATGTGACTCTAGTCTGGTGAACACCGCCAGTAGTTGTGAGTGCCTCAAACATCCAGGTAAATGCTGCCGATGCAAGCACAGTCCCTGAGTCCATTGGGAAGTCTTTGTTTAGCATATCAGTGTCTTTGTACACTGTCCAACAGACCTTGTCTCCCTCCTCCTTTTGCCAGCAAATAAAGCTTCTCCACTCCCTATCAGAAAGCCCTCGTACCCCAAGACTCCTCCTGTTTAAATAAAGCTGTGAGTGGCCATTCAATTTCTTTGTTTCGATCGCCTTGTACTTCTTCCCAAGCTTAGCCTGCCTCTCCCTTGAATCCTTGATGAACTCGTATGCAACACACTCTGCAACTGTTGCATCGACAACAGCCTCGACTATCCCAGTGCCTTGAGATTCTCCCTCAAGATGGATAAACTTCATTTTCACCCTGGGATCTGGACTCTTCAAATTCTTGAATTTCTTGCTTGCATTGCACTTTGTGTAGAACTCCTTGCCGTCCCTCATAACTGCCTCCTCCTCCTCAGTGTAATCTTGTGGCTCGTTCTTAATTATGTTGGTGAGCGCTTCTAGCGCAGCTCGGTCAATCTCCTCGTCAGTCTGGGTGGCTCCGCCCATGCTTACGAGGGACGCTTCGCTTCCCTCGGCTTTTTCCTCCACCGAATTTTCGTTGCCACCAAGGCCGTCAGGAGGATCGTCGACGCAAAAAACCCGTCCATTCTCCATATTATTGTCATCGATAGAATCAATAACATCTTCAGGAGCACCGAATATCGCCTCGTTTGCCTCGCTGGCAAAGTCGATGCTTTTTCCGAGGTCCTGGAGGCCATTCTCGACGTCGCTGCTGGCTACAATGTGCTTGTCCTCCTGCTGGGGGCTGTCTTTAGTGCTCATTTTGACACCCAAATGGATTTTCTTGCTGTATAACGTTGCGTAAGGGCAAAGGGAGGGGCAGGACGGTATTAATATTGGGCTAGTTGGGCATTTCGTGCAATTTCGTCCCAGTTCCAAGACTTGTTGGCATGGCCCCCTGTCTAACCGCCCGCACAACTGCCTTGGGATGCCCAAATTCGCTCAAATAAGTAACACGTCAAAATCCACAACACCCAAACGCACGCTCTACTCCGAGAGCAATAACGTAGGTCTTCAAAATTCACTACAAGAACGTCCTGCTTTCAAATAAAGGGCCTCGCCCTGACTCCTCGGTCGGGGCTGGCAAGCATCTCCTCAGAGATTGTCTACACTTATATACACCCATAAATACTCAAGTATATACCTCTATATTCCCCTTCAACTCACCAATTTTACGATCGGTGTTTCTCAGTGTAAGTAAAATCTTTGAGAACCCCTCCAAACAAGCCCCAAATTCGGACCCCCTTTCCTGTCCCTCTCTGTTCCCTGTCCCCATTCTTCTCCCCTCCCCTCCCCTCTTTGTTGCTGTTGTTGCTCCTCATTCCCGTCTCTCTCCTCTTTCTTCTCTCTCTCTCCCTCTCACACCCCCCTTCTTTTGGATTTTGGTTTTTTCTCGGTCTTTCTCGGTCTTCGGTCTTTTCGGTCTTGCTACTTTCCCATTTTTCTCCTCTTCTCTTCCCCCTTTTTAAGATCTGAAGGTACCTTCCGCACCGCGCTGTCAAGACACCCCAAAAATTCGGAAAGGCCAAGCGACTGCCTTGAACAACAACAAAATATGAAATCGACAGCTGTACCGGATCCGGGGGTCTCGCCAGTTCCTTTCTATTGCTTGGCTGCCATCACAGCTACTGGTAAGCTGGTGGGATGCAAGCAACAATGTTTTTTGTGGGAGAAGAAAATGGGCGCTTCGCCTTCCTAACCAATCTTTCCTCCCGCAGCAACAATTGCGCTTTCTCCCTTCCTCCTTACTCCAATGCTCCCGAGGCGGATATTTGGTGCTCTTCCTTACCAGCACACTCCCCGGGATAAGCTCAACTCGGCTTTCAAACTGCTGTCGAAACATGGTCTCTCCCCTGAGTCTTCAAGTTCGCACTCAAAGCGTCTCAAGTTCGTTGACTTGGGATCTGGAGCAGGCGAAGCAGTTCTTATGGCATCACGTAAGGGCTTTGATGCTCTTGGTGTGGGTGAGTTTAAGTCAACCAAGCGAGTGAGGGCACACTCAACCCATCCCACAACCATCTCACCTATCGATTTTCGTTTCGCTCGTCGCAGAGATCAACCCCACCCTGCTTGCCATTTCGCATGCATCGCGCCTTTTCACTCAAACTTCTCCTGGCGTTGCACGATTTTCATCCTCAAACCTTCTCACTCTCCCTTACTCGAGTTTTGATGTCATCTTTCTCTTTGGCGTCAAGCCCCTCCTCTCCCAGCTCGAGCCAAAATTAATAAGCGAAGTCAAGCCCAGTGGGCACCTGCTTTTGTATAGGTTTACATTACCATCCACTCCCGATTACAAGAAGAAATATGAAATAGTCGATAGGTGAGAATAGACGCCCTCGAGTAGACGTTCTCGAATCGAAGGGCTCACTATCCAACTGCGCCTTCAAACTGACACAATCCTCTCCGCGACTCGCTTCGCTCGCCGCAGGGATGGAGAATTGACGCTGTACAGGAGAGTAAATGAGACATAATTAAAAATTGAGCACAAAATAGAGCCAACGCATCATAATTATTGTTGTTTTGTGCTTTTGTTTCACTTATCCCCCAAAGTTACCATGCAGCTGCTAATCCTACTCTGCCTTGTCCTCTCCTTCCCAAACACCAATATTTGACAGTGTTCGGTCTCGCTACAAAAACCTGCCTCACAATAGGTGAGGTAGTAATTCCAGCTCCTTACGAAGCGGTCGTCGAACCCCGCCTTGCGAACCTCTTCCTCGTTGCGGTTGAATCTCTTTCTCCATTCACGCAAGGTTTCGGCGTAGTGGACGCCAATATTGTCGATCCTAAGGAGACTCAGGCAGCTCGTCTGGTACGCGGCGTCGACTAGCGAATGGAGACTCGGGCAGCAGGATCCAGGGAAGATCATCGAGTTGATATAGTCTGCGGCCCTGCGGTAGTACTCGTACCTAGCTTCTGGGGTCGTGATGGCCTCCATGACGAGGACACCGTCGGACGTCATGACCATCTGGACGGCCTCGAAGAACTCGGGGAGGTGACTGTGGCCGACGGCCTCAATCATCTCGCAGCTTACGACCCTATCAAAGGCGTGTGCGCTGTCCGGATTCTTGGAAAATGTGCGGTAGTCAACGATCTCAAACGTGATTAGGTGAGAAAGTCCAGCAGCTTCTACCCTCTCGGTTGCCAGTTTGCACTGCTCTACGCTCAGTGTGATCCCGTGCACTTTGCATCCATACTTTCTTGCGGCGTGGATCGATAACCCTCCCCAGCCGAAGCCAATGTCGAGCAGACGGCTCGCGGGTGAAAGATCGAGGCGAGAGCATAAGAGGTCTAACTTGCGTTTTTGAGCATCCTCGAGCGTACCGCCGAAGGTTAGAGGCCCACTCGGGTTGGGTCGGAAGATGTCGTAGACGGCACTTGAATACATCATGGTTTCTTTGTCAAGGAACGTTGCGAAAAGGTTGTTGCTGAGGTCGTAGTGCGCATGAATGTTACTCTTGGAACCACCAAACTCAGTGTTGTCCATAAAGAGCAAGAACCTGAGATAGTCGAGGGCCCTTCCGATGGCGCTGAGGAAGAGGCCGGCCCCATTCACGAGAGGGGAATTGAGCTTGTGCGAAGCGATAGCCTTGGTGTGTGTCAGAGTTTCGTCCCGGTTGTCTACGAAGAGGAGGAACATTCGGGTCAGTCCCGAAGGGTCGCCAACGAGGCTTGAAATCTCCGATTCGTTCACTGAGACCTCCTGGAGGAGAGTGGGCACGAGCGTCGGTTTAGGAGAAGTAGCCCCCTCAGCGTCGCCACGCGAGGGCAGAGGCTGAACGGTGAAGAAGCCCTTGATGTAACTTCGGGCCAACCCCATGTCAAGGCCTATCGCAACGTCAACGAACCACCATTCGTCAAATACACGGACGCGAACGGGGTAGCTCGAAGAGGATGAACTCGTGGCTGAACCATCCCCATACTGTGAGGGGGACATTGGCGAGGAGGGTGAGCTGAGGCACGGACTTGCGATTGTCCACGCCATGAGCTAAATGAGTCACCTCGAGGTCGCAAGTCAAAGGCTATAGTGTTTACCAAAGGTTGCATTAAGAATTGAACCCCTTTCTCACCTCAATCGTGGACCCGTCTGGTAAGTCGAGGATGAGCTTTCCCTTTACAATCGACTTGATCAAAAACCTGTTTACAAGGTACTTACACAACCTGATGGGCAATGTAGTGATGAGAAAGGAGAGCGCGGAAGGTTTTGGAGGCACGTAGAGGTCGGGGGGTTTTAGAGGCTGAATTGTGCCCTCGTCAGAGGAGGGCGACATGAGATTGGCAACCTCCAACCCTGAACGAAGGCCGTCTTCGTGGAATCCGAATCCCATCCAAGCCCCACAGAAAAAGAGGTTGTTGTTGGCTCTGTTGAGTATACGAATCTTTGCAGTCGCGGCGAGCGTCGACCTCGTGAACTGGGGGTGTGAGAGGTTGAAGACCCCGTGGACGGTCTTTGGATCGGGGGGGTTGCGAGGATTTAGTGAGACGAAGAAGTTTGCTTTCGTCTTAAGGGACTGCAGCTTGTTTAACCAGTAAGTAACAAAGGACGACTTCATCCTCGGCCCCTCGTTGTCGTTGAAACACAGGCCATTGACAAGCAAATCGGTAACCCCTAGGCAATTCCAGCTCGCCCAGGCGGACCTTCGAGAAGGCATGAGGGCCGGGTCGCTGTGGAGGATCACGGAATTCTGAGAGGAGAGGCTGGGTGTCAGTGCATGGGACATGATGTTGAAACATTGATTGTTTGCTTTCTCTGGACTTACCTGCTCGTACTTGACCGCCTCGAGCACCTGCTTTGTTTCCGCGTCCACGCAGCTGGAAGAGAGCATCTTGGCGGCAAGAGAGGGGGGGCACGCGAACACAACTTGGTCAAAAGTGCCGAGGGACCTCGCGTTCGAGATAACTTCCCAGAGCTCTCCTTCGCCGTCTGCGGGTCGAACCTTGGTAACCTCAGTGCTTGTGTGTACGGTAACTTCGTTGGAAATGAGAGCTTGGTGAAGAGAGCGAACGTAGGTAGCCGATCGGCCGCCAATGGTTAGCCACTTGGGACGGTCGAAAATCTGGAGCATCTTGTGGTTGAGGAGGAAGAGACAGAGCTGCTCGACGGGGAAGGAGAGGACGTCAGAGAGGGACGCCGACCAAAGGGCTGCGGCGAGCGGGTGGGCGAGCGAGAGGGCGAGAGGCGAGCGAAGCAATCCACAGAAAGGGTTGCGTTAGCTAGGAAGTTCAGACACCTCCTGCCTCCCCCCCGCTCATATTCACCTGCCATCATTGGAAGGAGGTAATTCGTCGAAAAAACCTCAGGATATTTGTGTGCCTTCAGGTACTCGCGGGTAGTCATCTGCCGGATTGGCGATTCCGGGGGTTGTTCGAGGAGTTTGGGGAGATTTGTGTTGAAACGGATTATGGAGAAGAGGAAGACGTAGAAGGAGGGGGAGAAGAGGTTGGAAACCTGGCAGAGGGGGCTGGCTGAGGAGAACTCGAAGTGACGCGAAGTGGGGGGGGAGGAGGAGGTGGATGATTGGGAAATTGAGAGGCTAATGGGAGAGGGGAGAGGGGAGAGGGGGGAGAGGGGCGAGGGGCGAGGGGCGGGATGTTCTTAGGGTCAGTTTGACGTCCTTTTTTATCAGTCACATTATCATTAGTACGCCGCTTTCTTACTATACGCCCTTTCCATCTTAAACCCGAAACGTCGTCTCCCTTCATCTCACCTCATGTCGCTGTCAATAGTGGGCACGTCCAAGCGCTCAAGGAGGCTAATGAGGTTGGGGTAATTCTCCCGATTCATGACCATAAACCCGACATCCACGGCCGTCTCGCCGGAGCCATCGGTCGAAGATGGGTCGGGCACGACGACAGTGTGGGCATGACCACCAAGGGAGAAAGACTTTTCCAACAAAGTTACAGAGAAAGACTTTGAGAGGGAAAGAGAAAATGCGCAGCCGAGACCTGTGAAGAGGATGGTGATTGTTAAGTTTCAATACGACGTGTGTGAAGATTTGGGTTAATGAGGCTTAAGCAGGGCTTAAATAGGGCAAAGCAAAGGCTTAACAGGGCTTCAACAGGGCAAAAACGTCTCACCTGAGATACCACTTCCAACGACTGCGATGGACTTCTTTTTGTGAGTCTTTTTATCCTCCTTTGTGGTTTTTAATGCTACCTCATTACAAGATTCGGGATCCATATAGATTAAAGGGGTGGCTTTAGATGGAAGTATGGGAAGAAAGCGATTGAGGGGAATCCAGACAAGTGCAATTAAGATCCAGATAACAAATGTCATTAAAATCGTGACTCCAAAAAGAGAAGGAGTGCTGGCACAAACTAAAATAATGAGAGGTGTGATTCACAGGAACATGGTATATTCACAGAAGCTGAGCGCATCGTTAGGTATCACTGCGTTGTTATTGGGAGGTACCGCTGTGGGTTTAGGTTTGTGGATAACAAGGTTGAGGAAGGGTGACAAGAATCGAGATAAAGAATGGGATGAATGCGCAATTTATAGGGGGATGATTCAGCATATGAGGGGTTCGAAAGGGTTAATGCATAAATTTGGGTACCCCATCTTCTTTGCGTACATGGATGTGGATAAACTGCCCAGAATTGTGCCCAATTCCTTCTGCGGGCTGTGGAGGTGGAAAGAGGGGGAGCACTTGAGGAACGGAGAGGGAGGGGTGGGGAGCTTAGGGGAAAGAATAAGGCGTCTAGTGAGAGAGCGGACTGATGGAAGATGTGAGACTGACGGTTGTAAGGTTTTTCTATTGACAAACTTGGAGTAAGTTAGTGTGGTTAGAAGTGTGGCAGGGGGTGGCTTATGTGGCGGAGGGTGGCGTCCGTGAGTGTGTGTGTGCGTGGGAGGGTTGAAACTAACACAGTCCCTTTCCATTCCCTACTCTATCCCACAACAACTACTTCCTCCAAAGGTACTTTGGCTATGTTTTCAATCCAGTGAGCTTCTATTATATTTTCGATGGCTCGAAAAACCTCAAGTGCGTCGTAGCAGAGGTCTCAAACACCCCGTGGCTCGAGCAGCACTCGTACGTTCTCCATCAACACTCCTCTGACATCTCTAGGTCCAAGAGACTTGCATCTGGGGATGGACTCAACTTCCTGTTTCTCAAGAAGTTTCACGTGTCCCCGTTCCACGGCATGGAATACGTGTACGACTGGGACTTCAGCGCACCTGGGGAAAGGTGTAGAGTCGTGACGAGGATGAGGGGAGGGGGGGGGAAGGTCGAGTTCGTCGCTAATTTCGACCTCAAGAGGCAAAGGTGAGGGGGGAAAGGAGTGATGATATAGTGGACCGAGGAGTGAACCGAGGAGTGGACCGAGGAATGAAGCAATGAGACTTAGTCAATTGACATTGCCAACGAAGACTGCACACAAGAGGAACAGCGACGACTTATGAACGACACAAACCACCTCTAAATCACTTCCTTTGCTCCTCGCCTGCTCCTCTCCTCACCCGCTTCTCTTAGGTTCGGGGCGCTGCCGCTGGTTCGGGAGCTCGTCCGGCTGCCGTTCTACTGCGCCCTCATCCAGTTTTGGATCCACGTTGAGGCAGCGAAGCTATACTTCAAGGGAGCCACGTTCTTCCCGCACCCGACGGGACTAGAGACGAAGGCTAGCAGAGCTATAGCGAAGGTAACAGGCTTGTTGGGGATGGCATAGAGTACAGGTTTGAATGCGCCTTCTTTATGTTGACTGTTCATGTTTATTTTTCCCCAGCTTAGAAATCCTCAAGTAAGTTAACTCATTTGTCATAACAATTGCGAAGACTTGGCGCTGTATCCGCGGGTCTCTACGACACGGCAATTTTTGGAACTTTTTCGATTTGACTATCACAATAACATTATTATTTCTAATAATTTCAATTCGTATTAATTGATCACATATGTGCCTATTGTACACAATTTGTAAATGAGAAAGTTAAAAATAACTTTTCAATGATTGAAACTTTGTAATAATTCAAAATCAATTTAATGAATGATTATCAAATATATATTTAAAGTTGCAATGAATATTATAAAATTTATGTCTCATAAACAATATCCAAAATAAATCAATCTGTTTCAGATTATATAAAAGGTCAAATTCGAAGTATTTGATCATATTGAAATCATAAATATGAATTCAAAGACAGTCTACTTGTTTTTGAACAATTTCCAAAAAAGTTTGGAAAAAATTCCGCCGGACCTTTACAGTACTTTTGTGGAGTAATTGATACTTGCTACGGTGCGACTGATCGAAAGATAAAGTAATACCTCCAAGAAAGACGCTACGAACTCAATTCTTCTCAAATCCTTCACGAGTCATCCACTTCCTTTGTCCAACTTCAGCCCCTCCAACCAGATGGCTGGTAAAACAGTCGATGTCGCTATAGTTGGAGCAGGACCTGTCGGCCTATATCTTTCTCATCTCCTCAGTCGGTCCTCAATCTCTCACATTTTGTTAGAGTGCAAATCGGAGCCCTCTACTCACCCACAAGCTCACTTCATCAATACCCGAACGAGCGAGATCCTGTTGCACAACACCCCCGCCCTCCACGATTCAGTTCACGCTCATTCCCCACCTCTCTCCCAGTATAGAAAGTTCCTCTTCCTGTCGACCCTGTCTTCGCCTCCTTTAGCTGAGTTTGATCATTTTTCGACTCCCTCTTACGAGAACCTCCGGCGTTCCTCCCCCACTCGTCCTACACATTTGGCCCAGAATGTCCTTACTGACCTCATGCTATCCCAAACTCCTACGCCCCCTGTAATGTTTTCTTCCCCTCTCAAGTCTTTCTCCCCTTCGCCTACTGACCCTTCTGCGCTGTCTGTGACGACTGAGGACGATGTTACCTACACGAGCAAGTATCTTGTGGGTGCGGACGGTGCCCACTCCACCGTTCGCAACCTCCTCCCTTTGAACTTTGATGGCGACCCTTCCCTCCAGTCACTTATGAATGTGCACTTCCGTACTTCCTCTCCCGCTCCGCTGGAGAAGAATCCTGCAATGCTATACTTCACGTATAATTCTTCTGCGATAGCGGCTTTTGTCGCCCACGATATTTCGCGTGGTGAGCTGGTTGCTCAGGTGAGAGTGGGCGAGCCCCAAGAAAGGACCTCAAGTTGTGTTTAATGTCGTAGTTCACCCCTCCCCCTTCACCCGTTCCCCCCCCCCAGATCCCCTTCTTCCCCCCTTTCCAGTCACCCTCCGACTTCCCTCCTTCCCGCTGCTTGGACATGATATCTTCCTCCCTTTCCCTCCCCCCCTCCTCAGTCTCCATCCTCTCCGTCCGTCCCTGGACCATGAGCAGCATGTTGGCATCCTCCTACTCCTACCCCCCCTCTAACCCCAACGTCTTCCTCGTCGGAGATTCCGCCCACACCTTCCCCCCCGCCGGTGGTTTCGGCATGAACACTGGGATCCAGGATGCCCACAACCTGGCGTGGAAGCTGTACGGGGCCCTCAAGTCTCCTGGATGCGGGAGGTCGGGGTCTCTGCTTGAGTCGTACGGCGCTGAGAGGCGCCCGATCGCGAGGTCTAACGCGTCGCTGTCGGGGAGGAACTACGAGCGTTCGTTGAACATTGCAAGGTCCATCGGTCTCGACGCTGATCACCCCAAGCTAGTCGCAGACACTGTTGGGGGGGCGGACAAGGTAGGAGCGCAAGTAGGGGGCGGACGCTTGGGGGTCGGGGGGGGAGCGAAGTTACGACCTTATTGACCATCCCAAATTCGACCTTCAACATCGCTTTCATTAACAAACCCCCCCTCCCCACTCCCGCCCCCCCTCTAGACCTCCCCCCTCTTCACCCTCGTCAGCGCAACCTTCACATCCGCCCTCTCCCTAATCCACCGCACCTTAACCCTCCTCGAGTCGTCCACCCTCCTCTCCTCTCAAGCCTCAATCCGCCTCCAGGGCGTTCTAGACAGTGGGGGTGGGCTTCCCCTTCTATTCCCCCGCTACGAGCTTGGTTTCAGCTACGACCCAGACAAAGTCCTCACAGCCAAGGACGACCTCGGGGAGGTGAGTTGCGAGAGGGTGGTTTTATCTAGGATCATTTTCGGGTGGGGGGGAGGGGGAGGAAAGAAGGCATGGCCCTACGCCTCGGTTCCCCCGCCTCCACATGGCTAACACAACCCCCCCCCCACCTCCCCCTTAGTATGTCCCCTCCGTATCGTCAGGTTCCCGTTTCCCTCACCTCCCTCTTACTCTTTCGGACGGTAGGGTTGTATCCTCCGTTGATTTGCCTTGTTCTCTCCGCGGGGTTGAGGAGGAGGAGGCACCCAAGTTTGCTGTGGTCGCGGGTGAGGACGTCGACCCACTTCACTTTGATGCCGTCGTCAGAGAGGTAGGGGAGGAGTGGGGGGGGGACTTCGGTTACGGTGTGGTTTCGGTGCTGGTCAGTGGGGGGGAGGGGGAGGGGGGAGAGGTAGCTGTTGGAGGCGTTTCCCCTGTGCTTTTGAGGTGCGAGGGGGGGGCGTGGGAGAGGCTGCTGGCCGAGAGCGAACTGGACTCAGAGCGGACCGTTATATCGATCAGACCCGACGGTCACGTGGACAAAATATTCGTGTGCGGTGGTGGGTAATAGAATAGAATAGAGTAGAATAGATTAGAATAGAATATACTATCAATAAAAACAACACTCGTTCCCCCCCCTTCCTCGGGCATCTTAAACATGTTTTTGCATCTCCTCCTCTTTCACCCTCTCCTTGTTCCCTCCGTGCACATAACAACGTTCCCTGGTTCTCCCATATCCTCGACCCTGATCCCTTCCCTCTTGCTGGTTTGGTATACGTCCATTATAGTATCCTTACCTACGAACCTGAAGACCTTACGGAGGCACTCGACGGCGCCTTTTACCCTCATTAGATCCTCCCTTTCCGAAGCAGTTACCGCAGTCTCAGCGTGCACTTTCTGGAGCGTGGGAAGGGGGGGGGGCGATTAGTTTTGTGGAGGAGTGAAATAAGCGACGAGGCAAGGAAGGTTTTTGGGACTAAACTTTAGTCTTTTCGCCCCCAAGAGTTCGTTACTCCACCTCCGTTACAATCAAGTCAACGGGTTCGCCCCCTCCCCTTCTTCTTACCTTCCTCTTCTCTATATCCTCCACGCCTTCTACCTTATTCTTATCAAGTTCCACGTGTCTCTGTATCCACAAATTCCCATTACACCCTAGCAGTACGTCTATGGGTGTCTCTGTGGGGAGGGTTAGGTTGTGGGACTTACTACGCTTTACCAGGCAGGGGGGGACGGAGCAGAGGAGACCGTTTGACAGCTTGCCGTAGCGGGCGCTTCTAGCGTGGAGCTGGAGGAGGGGGGGTGGAGAAAGGGGGTTAGAATAGTTGCTCTCCTCTCCTCTCCCTCCCCCCCCTCTCTCTCTCTCTCACCTGTATAGTACCGTCCCCGTTAACCTGTTGGACCTCTCCCCCCACCACGTCCCCCTCCTTAAAAAGCGCCCTCATATTAAGCGTGTCCTCCTTGTTTCTAACCCTCTGAACTCCGTCCGGCAAGTTCACGCTGCTCAGCTTAAGGTTGCCTAGGTGGGTGCTGCAGACATGGACCTTCCAACGGCTGTTTTGAACCTCGACGACACGACCGACGACGAGGTCACCGACGCTACCGGTGTAGAGTGGGGATAGTGGGTGTACTGAGATTAGTTTGTTTACCCTGGAGACGTACCCGAGGACACTGCTCACTAGCCTCTGCTTAACTTGGCCGGAATTTTGGACAGTTGAGCTATCTGGGGGATCGTCTTGGGCGTCATCGTCTATTATCATCCCTGTATCTGTTTCTAGGGCTGAGGCATCCTCCATTGTATCGGTGGTGGATTTTGTATAGTATTCTATGTAGGTACCATGCCCACGAAGGAAGCCTGAGTCTGTGGTGAGGACTTGTCCAGGTACGACAAGCATTATGATGTGTGTGTTTTGTGATAGATGTGGGAGATGAGTTTGAGGCCAATCGAAGACAATTTGGGGCCACCTTCTCATGCTGAAGCAAGGCTTTTATTAAGAGGAGAAGATGCGGAAGGAAGCATCGAATTCATTTTCTAATTTAGTTTAGAGCTTGGTGGTAAGTATCTCCAAGGAGTGCATAACTATTTCTCGCGTAAGAGTCAGTTTAGGGAATTTTAGTCTGTCTATCACTAGCCATCTTTTTTCTCCTTTCGTCTCTCCCCAGCACATTTCTCTCCAAGCCACTTTCATTCTCCTTTTATAGAAGTAGCATTTTGTCTGTTTGTTTCAAGTAGGTGAGAAGTTTACGATGTGTGATGTTGTATATGATATAAATAGAGGCCATAGAGGTGTTATAAATGGACTACAATGGCCAGAGGGAGAATATAAGTAGACTGCGGCTGAGACAGCCTCTTACCTCGGAGTGTCCTTTTCCTTTATTTTGAGCTCAAAATGGCTCTAAACGTCCTAATTTTACAATTTACGGCCAACGAGGATACACAATTGACGCATCACAATAAAATATACACAAAATAAGCAACACAGAGCCCAAAACTAACACAAAGACTGCATTGATGTCGGTCAGTAGCCTTCCAGTGATCCTTTTAATAGCCACCTCCAATGCAGGCTATTACCACTATCTTATCATTCCTTCTGGTTATTTCAACCAATGCATTTACACCAACATCAGTTAACCTAAGGACAATGGTAAGTTCCCCCTATTTGAGGCATATAAACTCATTCACCACAAATCCCGACTCGGGGTGTTGGAGGCTGTCTAATTATGCCTCATTCTCAATCATTCTCCTTCACTCCCCTTCATTCCCCTTCATCCCCCTTCATCCCCCCCCCTCCCCACCCCTAACACCCACACCTCCACACAATTCACACCCAAAATCACCACCTCACACATTCTCCACAGCGCAAAACTACACTCCCCCCCACAACAACATCGTCCCGTCCCTCCTTCCTCATGGTATCCATGTCCCAGCCCCCGTCAATGAGCTCCTCCCCCTCCGACGACTCCTCCGACGAGGTTGACTTCATACTAGGTGCCTCCGACCTTGACGTTTCCGGGGAGTCCCCCGAGCCCGAGGCCACCCCCTCCTACCTCCACACCCAGAAGCTAGCAGAAGCCCGCACCAAGTACGCCCGGTCCTCCAGCGACACCGGCTCCCCCGAGTACCAGGTCGCCGGCATGACTGAGCGCATCCTATACCTGACGTCCCACCTCCAGTCGAACCCCAAGGACTTCTCAACCCGCCGCGGGCTCGTCGCGCTGGTCAACAAGCGCCGCCGCCTCTTGAACTACCTCTTCACTGAGGACGTCGAGAGGTACAAGGAGGTCGTCACCGCACTGGGCATCAGGCATAAGGCACCGGGGAGGGTCATGAGCAGGGAGGAGAAGTACGCAAAGTTCGCTAGCAAGAAGAAGAATTAGAAGGGAGAAAGGAAGAAAATGAGGGAAGGAGACGATATTATTCACGACCCAGGAACTAACGCGGAAAAAAGAAAGAAAAAAGGAAAGAAAAAAAACAAAAGAGAAAAGGGGGGTGAGGATTGTGTGTGAGGGTTAGTGACTAAGAAACCATGTGGTGGATTGGGTCAAGGTGTGTTGGGTAATGGCTGTGAGGATTTAGGGTGTGGAGGTGTTGGGTTGGTGGGGGGGGGGAGGGAGGGAGGGGGAAAAAGGGTTTTATCAAGAGCTAGTTGTAACAGCTAGTTTGGCACATCGATTTCAACAACAAGAATTAGCACCCGTAGCCTTTTATTATTCTTTTATTCTTTGAGAGGGATGGGTAGGCTGCCCCGCAGGCCTGTTGTCTTTCTTCGCGAGGTGTTGTTCTTCTCATGAAAAGTCTCTCATCGTTCCCTTTCAAAAACAACGTCCTTCTTCTTCACGGCAGGCAGGCTTGCATATAGAAAGACAAATTAGATTCATAGTTAGTGCCTTTCAGCTTTAATTTAACACCCCATATGATAGATTCTCTCTCCCCCCCCCCCCTTCCCTTGCCGCCCTCCACCTCCCCCCCTTTCCAAATTTAAGCGCCCGGGCGAAACCCCCCGCCATTCCGAGGATAGTTATCACAGCTTGAGTGTGAAGTAGATGATACGTTGTTGTCGTTCCTCCTTTTAAAATGTATTTTAGAACGTGTCAAACTCCTCAAACAGTGCCTTCTCATGGTCCGAGATCTCCGGCTGTACGGCCTCCTCTGAGTCGGGGTAGTCGTCAAAGTGGTGGGTGTCACCCTCGCCCTGGAGCTCGGGCTTGAAGGGGGGCTCGATGGTGCAGGCGAGGGCGGCGGCCCAGTCAAACTTATTGAACCACTAAGAAGGGGGGGGGGGGGGAGGGGGTTAGGAAGGTCTTGGGGAACTAAAGGGGGGCCAACCCTGGCTTCCAAATTTATCGCTTCAATCCTCTCCCTTCGCTTCACTCCTCCCTTACCTTGTGGTTCTTCACGGATGCGGCCCCACCCTTGATGCATCCGAGGCGCTTGGTGCGGTCCTGCGCGAGCAGTTTCTTGATGCAGTCCTTAGCCTTGGGGTCGATGTGCCTGGGGTACTCGACCCTGCCCGCGAGGATCTTCTGGTAGATCCCGAAGGGGCTCTCGTCGTAGAAGGGAGGGTAGCCGGCGAGCATCTCGTAGATGAGGACGCCGAGAGCCCACCAGTCGACGGACTTGCCGTGGCCCTTTGACTGGATAATCTCGGGGGCGAGGTACTCGGGGGTCCCGCAAAGGGTCCAAGTGCGGTCCTCGACAATCTTGGCAAAGCCAAAGTCGGTGATTTTAACGTGTCCTGCCCCGGTGATTAAAAGATTCTCGGGCTTAAGGTCCCTATAAATTATCTTCAGGCTATGCAGGTACGAGAACGCGAGGATGATCTCAGCTGCATAATACTTTGACTTCTCGTCGGAAAACCTAGTAACGAGTGACGAGAGAGTGGTGCGTGAGTGAATTGAGTAGATGGTACAGAGAAACACGTGATACTGATCCAACCACAACCACAACCACAACCACAACCACAACCACAATCCTCCTCCTCCTCCTTCTCCTCCCTTCCTTCGCTTCTCCCTCCCTTACCTGACCTCCCGCCTCAAGTGCGAGTACAGTTCCCCCCCCTGTACATACTCGATCACCATGAAGAGGGCCTGGTCGTTCTGGAAGTGGCCGGCCATGTTGACGATGAAAGGGTGCTCGATGAGCGAGAGAATTCTGACCTCGCTCTTGATGTGGTCCACCTGTTTTAGGCGGAGGATGTCGGCCTTCTTAAGCATCTTCAAGGCATAGAATTTGTTATCTAAACTGCAGTTTGTGAGTCGCACTCGACCGAACGTTCCTGTTCCCAGTGTCTCCTTGAGCTCAAAGTTCCCTAATTCAAAGGTTCTCTTCTCCCTGGGCTTAAACACGGCCTCCGGCTCGGGAGGCTCAGCCTTCTGCGCTCGGGAAATAAGGGGTGGGGTGGGGGTGGGGGGAAGGAGAAGAGCCTCAGGGTTAAAAGTTTCACAGGAATTTCGCAACGTAATCTAGGAAGCGCCGACTGGAAGCTTCCCGTTCAACTAGAAGCCCCCACCACCCCCACCCCCACCCCCACCCCCTCCTCCGCCCCCTCCACATCAAGGTTGGTTGTGCAAGAAATCTCCCGAACAGACCCGCACTTGCTCCTCCCATCCAGCCCCCCCTAAACCCCCGCTTGTCCATCCCTACCCTCCCATATCCCACCATATACCCTAACCAAATCCTTCGCACCCCCCACAACCTCACCCGACCCCCCTTTCCACATCCCCCCAAACTCTCCCCGCCATATCCACCAAGAACCCAGGCCTAAATCAGCCCCCATATAGCGCCCCCCTAACCCCTAACACCAGCGCGTATCCTGCTCACCTTACTACTGGTCATTCGTCTCAGCATGATGAAGTGAAGGGTTTAATTCCTAGCCACAAAACCCACTCCTTATGTTCGTTGTATGCGAGAGTTGAGGGGATGGATATTTTCCCCTCTTCTCTCCTGTTCGCTCGTACTTGCTAAATTGGTCGTGTTTTCTTACGATACAACGACTCGTTATCTAAATTTTGTCTGTGTTACTCTTGGTAAGTAGATTCTCAAAAGGTTTTTGGCCCCAGGGTTGTTGTTAGCTACCCACAACAGCTTTGGCCTGGTGCGGACTTGGATGCTCAGATTGCCCTTTCCTCTTGCCCAACTTTACTTCAAGTTGAATAACAATGAAGCGGCTGATTCCTAGCTATGGCGCAAAAATCTACGACGATCGGCGGAGAAAGGAGTATGAGGATGACATGGATGGCGAATTCAAGGAATTAGAACCACCAACCACCTTGCTCGATTTGGAAAGTCAGTTGCCCAATCCCTACAACCCTAACACCGATGACCCCGAGAAGCCACAGACGCCTCGAATGTCTTACGCCGAGCTTCAGGCTGAGAATAATTTCCCGAAACCTACCAAGGAGGCCCTGGCATATGTCTCCAACAACGCCTCTGCAAACAATCGCTTGATTCCAACCTTTGATTTCCAGCCTGCGAACCTGAAACCATCCTCCTCCTCTCAGCTCATCAACGATGCTACTACACTGGATGACAACCACTTTGTTGCCTTTGCCAACTTTGAGCTGGAGAGGATGAAGAGCGAGGTGAGAGAAGAATGGAAGAGGGAGGAGCGAGAGAGCGAAAAATGTCGCCGAAGAAACTTCAGAGTGCAGCATAACCCTTCATTCTAACCTCCACCAACCATCACAGGGAAAGATCAAGTCCATCCAACCTTTGGGGGCGGGGAAGTCCACCAACCGACCTCCACTGGCCCAGAGGAACTCTACCTCATCTGACTGCGGTTTGAGTAGGGCCACGGTATTTCCCGATGGCCAGGATAAAGGTAAGACTGCGTAGGTGCGACGAGCTCTTGCTTGACTTTACTCATGGCCTTCCTCTTCCCTCCCCCCAGCAATTATTGAAGCCTTTGACAAACTCTCTATGATCTTTCCCACGATGGAAGAGTCCCTACTCGAGTCGAAGGACCAGACGAAGAAAACCGAATTCATTCAAAAAATGGTGAACCGTGCCGCCAACAAGGTTTATGACATTGCCGGTTCTGTCCCTGCTGCCCCACTGCAAATGACCCCCGATGTCTTTGCCGCGTATCTCGTCGTTCTCACCAAATTCGTGGGTAACAGATACATGGAGACGTCCTTCGTCGCCATCGATGGTCTGAGAATCGTGGTCAAGGCTCTTTCGTCAACACCCCCCCCCTCCCCCCCCTCCACCCCCACGTCCTCCTCTTCCTCACTTCGTCCGACCCCCTCCAAGTTGGCACCCCTGTCCTCCCTAACATCCCCCCTGCCACGGCAGAGTCCCTCATCAACGCCCCGATCAACTACTTACACACAAATCAACGATTCAAACGTCAACGAGGCACTCTTTGCTACAATACCAGCCCTTCTCAAGAGGCTTGCCACCCGTGGCACACCGAAAGAAATGAAACAAGCTGCATGCAAGGCCATCTTAGCCATATGTAAATCTCCACGTCTCAAGGGTATCGATGCTACTGTGCCCTTCCTCGGATCGTCCAAGTTCCCTCTCCAGCAGAGGCTCTTCATCTTAAAACTCCTAACAAAGGAATTCGGCCTCGAGGGCGAGGCGAAAGTGCTCAATTGTCCGATGGTCATGAACATTGCAATTGACGCCCTTCAAGATGGAGGAGGAGCTAAGAAAAAACAAAAGGTAAGAAGGGAAGGAATCACACGAAAGTCCTTCACCTCCTCACCCCTCGTCCGGCCCCCCGTATCGCCCCCCAGGTCCACCACTCTGTAGTGATGCTGATTGTGGAGGCAAGTTTGTCGGTTGGGAAAGAACGAGTCTTGAAGTACTTCAGGCTGAAGAAGATTCCCCAAGAGACGCAAACATATCTGGAGGCGAGGATCGAAGAGGGCGAGGCAAAACGTCATGTCAAGGACAAGAAGAAGGCGAAGAAGAGGCACATGAAGGAGCAGGTCAGGAAGTTCAAGGAAGGGGAGGAGCGCCGTCAGAGTATGACGGATAATATATTCTCTCCGGACTTTAAGAGCCAGACGACATACTTCTCTACTGTTGGGGACGAAGAGGAACTTATGTTTTCATCTGCTTCCTCTGACGACGAATAAAGAAATTTTTGTTGTTGTATCACCAATAACCACTTCGTTCTGAAGAATTCTGCTTTACACCCCCCTTTTATCGCCCTTCAACCCCCCTCCAATTACAGCCTTTTGGTGCAAATTTCGAATAGAGGACCCGACGCGGTCAGGCTCTGGAAAGTCTCGAAAGTGACGCCCTTCTCGACGTCGTACTCGTCCTCGCTCATCCCTGCGAGTTTTTTCATCGTCTTTGTAGCCCACCTTTTGCACTGCTTGTCGCTGAAGGGCTTCCCTGATAATTCGGACCCCAGCTCCTTCATAATCTTCTCAAACTGATGGATCTCCAAGTAACCAGATTCGTTCTTGAACTTGTCGAAAATGGCTTTCTCCTTGGTTTCGTCCGAAACACTGCTCATCCTCCTTGCGATGATCGTTCGATGGGCATCCGCCGTATCGTCTAGCTTCTCGACATACCTCGTGAGCTCATCAAGGGTGAGGGACCCGTCACCGTCGATGTCAATCTGCTTGAACAGCGTGGTGACTTCCTTCTTCTGTCTCCAATTAATGCCGAAGATTTCAATGAGGTGTTTACCAACCTTGCTCTTGGGGTCGACGCCCCTAAGACCATTGGTGAACTCTTTCTTGCTCAGGACGCCGTCGTTGTTGATGTCGAAGGTATCCATAATGATCTTGCTAGTGATGACGATTTCGTCCTCACCAGCAAACATTTTTTCGAGGGAGATCGGCTTCTTGGATATGGCAGAGAGCTTCCTCTCCATTCGCTCTCTCTTCTTAGCGATCGAAGCTTCTTTGAGCTTGCGGTTGCCTTGGTTCTCGACTTCAATGTTCTTGAGTCTCTGCTTTTCCTTCTCGTCTTGTTGCCCCTTGTACTTGACAACGAGAGGGTGATCCCAGGAAGACTCGCCGGAATCGAAGTTAAAGTAGTAGACGGAGTGGATATCAAAGCCACCACTGATCATCTCGTCCTCGCTGTGGGACAACTGTTTGGGGGTGGGGGAGGGGGGGAAGGGGAGGTAGGGAAGATGAGAGAGGTTGCGAAGTGAAGGGGATGATCCATCCCAATCAGCCATCAAATCAACAGAAATCCAACCCACCTCGACGAGCTTGCATGCCTTCCAACCCTTTGGCAGCGGATCACTCAACAGCTTCAAGGCAACAGAGCGGCTCACTCCAATGCCATTGGCAACCCTCACAACCTCCTCTACCGAAGGAGCCAGCACACCGGCGTCGTCAAGCACGACCGTATCTCCCTCCAAGAAATCAGCCATGTCGTCATCTTTGCTGCAAGGAGGGGAAGGTTGATGGTAGAATGTGGGAGAATCCGCCGAAGAAGTTGACAGAGTTTTGCGGAGCACAGCCTTCTTTTTCTTACTACGTGAGTACTGCGAATAGCTCCATAGAGCAAGAGACACCGCAGCAGCCGTAACCACAATCAATTGCGTCGACTTTGGCATTTGGGCAGGCAACAGAAAGTGAAAAGATTAATCTGAAAAAATTGGATATCTTTCTATTCCTCTTGTCTATTCTCTTGGAGGCCATCTGAGATGCAATCGTTGCTACTACGCTATCTCTTTGTAGCTATCTTTCTTCTCTGCACCACCCCCTGCCTTCAATTGCGTCTCCAGCAAATGAGGCCAACTCGGCGAGGTTGTCTCGGTACTATTTGTGTTTCTTTTTTTGCGACAACAACTCGTACTGCGGCCGACGACAAGGGGATTTGCGATGGAGATCGTCTCGGTATGGAGGCTACAGTACCAGGAGCTTACATGAATCCCTGTTACACTCTTCCATCGAGGAGTGTGAAGCAGGGAGATGGAAGTATCTTGACAGTAGATCAGGCTTCGACGTCGCAGGGAATGACAGGGAGGACTGGGGTTGCTGTTTGGAACTCATGCCTACTGCTTTCGAGATTCATCGCGAATTTGGCGTCCTCTCCGCAACTGCTGAGCTTGTTTGAGGTAAGACGGATGGAGATAGTGGAAGAGAGCGTCGCGAAGGCACATCACTGATAAGACGGATGGTGATAGTGGAAGAGAGCGTCGCGAAGGCACATCACTGAACTAACGCTCATCGTACAGGGGAGGGATGTGTTAGAGCTGGGTTGTGGGACCGGATTGGCCTCTCTTGTAGCCGCTCCTTTGGCGAATACAGTGCTCGCGACGGACGGGAACTCTGAGGTGGTCGAATTGGCAAGGAAAAATTCGGAGAAAAATGCGAATTCGAGACCAAGGGACAATGTGAGGGTGACAGAGATGAAGTGGGGATCAATGGGGGTCCCTACAGAGCTTTACTCGGCGGTTGATACCGTGTTTGGCTCCGATTTGACTTACAATTCGGGGTCTTGGCGGGCTTTGGGGGAGACAATTAGCGCTGTGTTGCGACCCAGGAGCGGGAAGGTCGTCTATTTGGCAACTGGGCACGAAGGTTTCAAAGTTCAAGGCGAACTTGACGGCTTTTTGAGCGTCATGGTTGGGGAGGGCCTTAAGCTGAACAAGCCTCTTACGGATGCGGCTAACGAACTCTTGGGGAGGCTGCTCTCTCAGGAAGAGCGGGCGATGCTAGCTTCGACAGGAGGTGCGAGAATAGTCATCCTCGAGTCGTAGAATCGGTAATGTGTTCACCATAAACTCTTTACTCTTATTTAGTTCTCAGGAACCCACAGCTTGACCTTTCCCCTGTTGCCTTCATTTGCCCAGGTTGCCAAAATGTTCTTGTTGGGATGATGAGTTATGCCTAAAACGTCAAAGTCGCAAACCTCAATTACCTTCTCTGTGGCTCCGCTCGCGACATCGAAGCAATGCAGCAAGTTGCTGGTACCCTCGGAGCTCACGGCGTAGAAAAATTTCCCCCTTGGGCTCAAGCATCCACAGACAAAGTCTCCACGTTCAGCCTTGAACTCCCTTACAACATCACCCTTCTCCCTCCCCATCAAGTAAGCCTTCGGTCCCTTGGGAACGAGAATCAGGACACTGCCGTCCGAGTCCAAGGGTAGGACGTCGTTGATACTGATGGCGTTGGCGGCACTTCCGCTAACGGAGGGCAAGGTAAGCGTTTGCAAGCAGTCCCCCGTTCCGCAATGCCACACCTTGACGGTAGCATCAGCGCTCGAGGAAACCAGCATGGAGTCATTCTTCACCAGCGCTATTGACGTCACGTAGCTCCCGTGTCCCCTGAATTCCTGCGTCATCTTGGCGCTCCTCAGGCCGAACTCCCTAATAAGACCGTCTTGGCTTCCTGATAGAATCTTGGATCCATCCTTCACGAACGCGAGGGACAGCACTCCCTTTGTGTGTGCCTCCTGGAACTTTCTCACGCATTTGCCGCTCATCAGCCCCCAAACCTTGACACAGCCAGCAGAGTCCCCGGTCCCGAGCATGGTTCCGTCGGGGCTGCTGCACACGCTCAGCACGTTGGTATCGTGGAGCATAATCTCGTCGTTGGCTTGGTAGGCCAGATCTTCCGTGCGAAGCTTGCAAGTTGTGTGGTTCCAAACCTCAACGAAGCCATCAGTGGACCCAGTTAGGATTCCAGACCCATCGGGCAGGAAAGAGACTGTCTCAGCGTGGGTCTTCTTGCTGAACTTGACCACGCCGTACTGTTGACTTGGGACTACGTCCACATCACTCATCTTGGTCAAGTTCTCTGGAACTTCCGTGGCAAAAGAAGGAGGCAGCCCAGTGACTAAATCAAAAGAAGCCGGCACGATCACGCTCGGATCATCGTGCTCGCTCGGATCTGTCAAGGGGAGCGTGCCAGTGTGCCTCTGCCACTGCAAAGCCTGCGTGATGAGAGCAGTCAAACGGTCCGAAGGGGCGGTGGGAATGTACTGGGTTGAAGGGGTAAAGTAGGGGTTGGTAAAGGGAGGAGAAGGTATATATAGACACGTGCTTTCCACTCCAGCATCGACCCACACACACACCCTCACCTTCTCCAACTTCTTCCCAATCGCATCCCTCCTACCCTGCTTCGTAACTCCATTATTGGAACCGTAAGAAACAGAGGACGCTGACATGAGGGCCCTGTCAACCCTAACCCTCGCCTCCCCGGAGAATATGTTTTCCCCATTGTCAAGCGCGCGGAAGGCAAGCATGGCCATCTTCTGATCCACTTCGCATAGCTCCAAAATAGTCATTTCCTTCACCTCAAGTAGCAGATCCTGCGGTATAACGTCCATCAACTTTTCATCTAGTCTATTCAGGTCGTTTAAGACATCACCCCATCGCCCAGCTTTGCAAGTTAGCCTGATTGGATGCACAGAACAAGGCAACCCCACTGAAGACTCGTCTTGGAGGACCTGAGCAGCCCTCGTGTAGCCACTAGACAGGAGGTGCAAATGAATCAGTTGCGTCAAAGAACTGGAAGGGAACGTTAAAGTGCTCGGAAGAGTTGAATCAGAACTCATGATGAGAGGATGGTGGTTGCGAGCTTGGGAAGCGTCAAATTGAAACCTGGGAAAACAGATGAGACGAGGGATTAGCGGTAAGAGAGTGATACGGGACATATAATACCCAAATTCATCGTAGAAGTCCGCTAAGTTACACGACTGATACAGAATAAGGCAAACAACGATAGCCCTCGACGCTCCCTTTGATGAATTCAAAGCAACAGCAGGGAACCGCGAGCGCGGAGCAAGCACACACCTTGCTATCTTCGAAGAAAACAAACGAATTAGTCTAGAAATAGCAACGAACCTGAAATGAGGGATTGACCAAAAACCAGCCTTTGAGCAGATTGCTCCGAAATTATCCTTTGTTTTGTAAAAGCGTGCGAATTTTTACATTGAACGTGGCGGTGAGCGCTTCATTATTTTACCAATTGGCGGTAATGGCTCTCATTAATTTATCCCGCCTGCGTGTCTTGTCTTACATAACCCTGTCCAGAACCTCTTTTCTACTTTTCTCTTGAGATTTCCTAGCGCTCTCGGCGAAGAGTGCCCTGCTAAGGGGAGGCTCGTGAAGCCCAAGCGCCTCAGTCTCTTTCGTCTTCTTGAATACAACGTCTCCACGGTTGAATTTAGAGTCCTTAGATATGAACTCGCTGAAGCTGAAGTCGTACTTTCCTTGCATTCTCTCTCTGATCCGACTCCAAGTTGCGTGGGTGCCCATGAGGCTTGCAGGGGAAGGCTTCCCCCTCTTCTTTTCATCGTCCCGCATCTTAGCTTCCGTCGCCTCTAGCTCTTTCATCCTCCTCTCCTTCCTCTCCTTGTCCTTTCTCTCTTTTTCTCTCGCCATCGCCTGCTTTTCCCTTTGGATCTGCTTCTTGTATTCCTCCGCGGCGGCAACCTCATCAGCGTCGGAAACGATTTTGATAGCAGAGACGTAGGCCTGGCCAATTCCTTCGTCGTGGATTCTCTGCCTTTGCTCATAGTTCTCCCTGCTCTTGTCTCTGGTGTCCATTGCCCTGAAATAGACGTCCTCCTGTGCCTTCAATGTGTAGAAAATATCCTTCTTGACGCCCACCCACTTCTGAACGTCGAGAAGGTTCTCTTGAATGTTGGCCTGTGCCTCGTGCACGAGTGTGGCATGGCCAGAGATCGTGAGTTCAGAGAGCCTCTCCCTTTCCGAGTTGAGGAGTTCCTCGGCCTCCAGAACCTTTTTTTCCACGAATAGATGCTCCTCTATGAGCTCGTGGTATCTCTTCTTGTGAACCTCAACGTTGGTGGCGTCAGACCTCGCCTTGGCTGCGAGCTCCCTGCAATGCTGCAGCGTTTTATCCCTCAAGCTCTCCATAGACCTTATGCTCTCGTGCCTCTTGTAGGCAAATTCGACCTCCTTCTCAACAACGAGGGCCCTTATATCCTCGCAGAGCTGCTTTCTCTCAGAAGCCTCCCAACTTTTGTGCCTCTTGACCACCTCCATGAGTTGTGCCGCAGGAAGATAGTCGCTGTCCATGGCCTCCTTCACCAGCTTCGTCAGGTTCACAATCCTAATCTCGTCTTGCTTCAGACTATATTGGACATCCATGCACTTAGTCCCCCTCAGGATTTCGAATATCATCTGGTCCATGAAACCCCTCTTTTCGTTGACAGCCTCCTGCTGCATCACCAACTTCGTCAGCCTCTCAATTTCCTCGAGGCTGCGATGAGCGAAGCGAATGTGACGAAGGGTAGGGTAAGACGTTATTCGCGACAAGGGCCTAGGCCGCTCGCTCCCCTCTGCTTACTTTTCGCTCAGTATTATCTCCTTCTCCTCCTTGAAACGGCCGTACTCTTCCCTCAGCTTCTCCACCTCTTCTCTGATGGACGAGTTGGCATATATCTCGTTCTGCTTTTCGGCCTCTATAGCCTCCGAGTGCGACCTCCACCTCGAAGCCGTCTCGTTGACAGCATTGTCAGTGTAAGTTTGCCACTGCTGTCCAATCTGCGAGCACTGCAAGTTAGCTGTATTCAGCTCGTCTTGCTTCCTTCGAAGCTCAACATCTTTTGCATACAGCTGGGCCTTTAAAGCCTCAAGTTGCTCCTCCAGTTTTTTGTTCTTTGACGAAATAAAGACTGCCTGATTCTGGGCCATCTCAAGCTCCATATAGCTCGCCCCATCCAAAGTTGATATTGACGCCCCATCGCCATCTTGCCCCTCACCTAGTCCCATGACGGGAGCAGCCCCCATTCCTGGCACGGGAACCGCTCCTGTGAGCGAACTCCGAGAGAGAGAGGGCAAACCTTTTGGGGGCAGAGGCATTCCGATAGGACTCGATTGTGGAGTCTTCGGAGAGGCGGTGACGGTGCTATCAAACGATTTGCTGCTGCTGCGGAAGGCCGAGGTCATCTTGTTGAGAATATTGAAGCTCATTCGTGGGGACGGCTGCTCCGCTTGTTGATGTTGGGCCGGATCGTACGTGGAGAGCTGTGGGGCGGCATCTTGGACTTTTACGGCGGGATTTTCGTCGACAGTACTATTTTTGTTTTCGTAGCCGTCTACTAGGGACCTGTCAGTGTTGGTCTCGTCCCAGACCTTGACCCCTCCGGCCCTGCCCAAGGTAACAATCCTTTCATCGTTCTCACCGCAGAACACGGCATCCGAGAGAATCTCTCCGGCATCGCAACTTGCCCTCCTCTTGTTGGTCGACGCGTTCCACATCGTGAGGGAATTGTCCATAGCAGTTGTGAGGAAGTACCTGCCATCTCTCGAGAAGGAAAGGGAAGATATTGAAGCGTAGTGGGCACCTTCAATCGTCGCCGTGCAGGCCTTCTTCGAGAAGGACCAAACCTTGACACTGCAGTCGTTGGCGAACGAGTAGAAAGTGTCGTCGGATGTCGGGCTAAAGACGACGCCCTGGACGACGTTCATGTGGGGCTGCTTGAGCTTGATAATCTCTTCCACATTTCCCGTCCAGAGCTTGAAGGCCTGAGATTTTGCCTTGGCGCGCGCTGCAGACGTTACTAAGTTGTTCCCAGAGGAGGAGATTGCGAAGCACTCCACGCCGTTCTTGTGGAGATTCGGAGCCTTCCTCGAAGCTATTATTTCCAAGTTGTCGCCCTCGACCATATAAACGCAGTTGTCCTTTGTCAAAACTGGGGGAGGGGAGTAGAGGGAAAGTGGTAAGCTTTGCCATCATCGTGCTTCTGCCGCTGGCAATTTTTGAGTCTTCATTCTCTCTCACCTCCCACAACAATCCTCCCCTCTGAGTTTACCCCAGGACTGACAGACACCGCAGAAATCCAGTCGTCACCAAGGCGTTTGGACTCAAAAAGGCAGTCTATGCTCAATGAACCGATCAGCCACTTCCTAACCTGCCCATCACTGCTTCCTGTGAAAACAAAAGTTCCACAGCCACTCACACCAACAGAGGTAACCTCACCCCTGGAAAGGACGGTTGCTGTTGCAACACTCGAACCGTCCTTCACATCAAACACCCCCATGCTGTTCATGTTCCCAGCTACCACCCCCCTCTTGCTGCCAGCAAAGATGTCTGGCATCGTTATGGAGGAAATTGGCCACTGTGCGACAAAATCCGACTCGTACGTTGGAGGCGGGGTCGGAGTGCGATCTGCCATCCTGTGGTCGATAGTGGAAGTCCTTTTACCAACCATCCTGACCAGTAGTCACTGGCAGTCTGGCAGTTATGTCGAGGAAAACAGTGGAAATATAGTGAAGAACGCGAAAGAGAATATGAAAAAATTGTAATTTGCCGTTTCAAAGACCAAAAACACTCGAAGAAGACGACTTTGATGAGAAAACGTAAAATATAAGAAGGTTCCAATCCAAAAAGGAAAAATGCTGATCCGAAATGCAAGGGGAAGAGGGAGGAAATGACATTTTTGTTTTTGATTTCATTTGCTTCCATTTCCAATGTGAGTTCGGTCATTGTTTGTAGCTCGATCGAAAGTTGATATATGATAACATTCAAGGCGTCCGTATGACGCCGGTGCATGCATTTGAATGAACCACAAATTTGAACTATCGAGGAAGGGGCACGAAAGATTCATAAATGTTCAGCATATGGCGGTCCTCGACTGCTCAAATCGAAAATAGTGGTACTTTATATGTTTTAAAAGGGAAGCATTCAATCTTTAGACCCCTGACGCTCTCAATAATGCATTTTGGGACATCATTCCCGAGTCCCTGCCCCCACTCTCAAACTGACCCCCCCCCAATCTCCTTGCACCACCAGCCGGTGAAACTAATCTCCACATCCAGTACACACCTCTGATTTAAAGATACCGAACCGTCACTATGGACGCTTCCCCGACTGATGTGACAGTGCTGAAGGAAATTGATATGAACAGGGATCCAAGTACCTTCGTGGGCACCGCCGGGAAGCTGAACGACACTTTAAAAGGCGCCCAGCTTATGTCCCCCCCTCCGTCTAGGAAGACCAAGAATCGGTCAACTAGCAGTTCGAGCCGTGGCGGTGCCTTGGGAGGTGCAGCCTCTGCTACTCCTGTCAATGCTGCTCTTAGCGACCCCTCCATTCGCGGTTCCACCTTGGTGGATCCTTCCCCGGCCCGCAGAGATGCCGCGGCCATTCTGAAGAACATGTTTTCCTCGACACAAGTCGGTGGCTTTGGGAGCCTCATGAGTGCGGAATCTTCGTACATACAGCCTTCCTCTTCCTACCTGCAGCCGCCGCCGTCCTCCTACACCGCATCCACCACTGCTACTACCGCCACCGCCGCCGCCATCACTACCTCCTCCACCAGAGGCGCCGGAAAGAGGAAGGAGAAGAGGGTGTCAAAGAAACAGTCTGCAGGCGCCAAGAAATCACACACACAGGTGAGTAATGGCAGAGCTTGATGGCGAATCGATTGCCGAAAAGAGAGCTACTTTAATAGGCCGGATAGTGTCAATCTGCTTCACTCTCCTCCTCCTGTAGCTAACCCCTTATCCCTTTACTTTACTTTACTTTACCCTTATCTTCTCTTCTCTTCTCTTCGCCTCGCTCGTCGAAGAACATTAATAGCAGACAAGGCGCGGGAGGACAGCCTTATAGTAGGAAGTCCAAGTCGCTCGGACTACTGTGCACATCATTTATCGAATTTTATTCAAGGCCAGAGTCCCCCGCGATCTCCATCGACTACTCGGCCACTTTGCTAGGTGTGGAGCGCCGTCGGATTTACGACATCATCAACATTCTTGAGTCCGTCTGCGTTGTCAAGCGCCGCTGTAAGAACACTTACGACTGGTGTGGCACGGATGGACTCAGGGACGTGTTCCGTAAGCTAATGTGGGAAGGAATCGTTGAGGGAGTCGAGGGCAAGGATGCAAAGTGGAAGGTGAGAATGGGGAACGCATGAACATGAGCACGTCAAATCAAACGCGTTGTCACTTCAAACGCGCCAAATGGGTACGCCAATCCCTTAAAACACGCCAATCCCTCACAAAACGGTATTCCTTTCAAACCTATCCTATCGCCATTTCGCTCCTCCCTCACTCCACAGAGCCAGATGGGGTATAAGAGCATTATTACTGCCGAGGAGGAGTCACAAATCAGTCGTGGCCAGTACGACAACAACGTTCCTTTCAGGTTCGCCCGCGGCGCGGCGAAGAAGGAGGTCGACAAGGACAAGTCTTTAGCGAGGCTCAGCCAGAAGTTCGTCCAGATGTTCCTTACATGCTACAACGGCGAAGGGCAAGGAATAAGTCTCGCCGACGCTAGCGTCTGGATCCTCGGAGAGGGCGGAGAGTCCAATCCCAGGGGCGAGGTGGGCACAATCAACCAGGAGGTCAAGGGCATCAAGACCAAAGTTAGGAGGCTCTATGACATTGCCAACGTCATGGTTGCGATTGGGGTAATCGAGAAGGTCGGCGACGTCAAGGGCGAGAAGAAACCGGTGTTTGGGTGGTGCTGGGGCGACAAGGGTGTCGTGGCCTTGAGGTGAAGGGGAGTATGAGGGAAAGGGGAAGGTGTGCATGACGAAATAAAAAAAAATCCATGAAGCACCCCCCCCCGGTCCTTTTGGATCGTATCATGCTACTAGATCGCACAAAAACAATTAACGTAACAACCAGATCACAGTCACTAGGTGCAAGGAAAAGAAATCCATTTTTTTGTCAGTGAAAGGAAAACTTTCGCTACGTTCCTCTCCCTCCGGCCCTCCCGACTCCCCCCCCCCCCCCCCCCACACACACAACAGCGGCACAAACATTTAACGGCAAGAGGAACCGAATCCCTTGAAAAAGCCGCCGTCGACACTCCCGAACCTGTCCTTTTCAGCCTGGGCCTTCTTCTCGGCCTGCACCAGCCTTTGCTTTGCGATATCCTCGGCCTGTAATTTGTTCATGTAATCCCTCTGTGCTTTCTGAGCCTGGTAGTTTTGCTCCATCATGTATGATACGGCATCCTGGTGCCTACCCCACGCCGCGTCAACATCCTTCTCCTCCTGCTTCGCCTTCTTATGCTCTGCTACTACGACGTCATTCTCCTGGAAAATGTACTTGACCTGATCCGACGAGTAGCCCTTGAAGTGGTCGGGGCGAACCCTGTAGTCAGACTGGGCAGACTTTCCAAAATCAGTTTCTTCATTGATGAAGGGAGACTCCATGACGTGCTTGAGCTCCATCTCATTGAGCTCGTCCTCCAGTGCCTTATCTTTCGCCTTCCTTTCTGCCACCTCATTAGCCCTGGCCTCGTTCATTGCGCGGACCATCCTCTTCTCCGCCTTTACGCGGGCCGCCTCGGCCTCCTCCATCTCGGCCCTCATCTGATCGACGGCGGACAAATACTGATGGAACCTCATGCCCTCCTCGACGACCTCAGCACTTCTGGCCTGCTTCTCGGCCACCTGCTGGCGGGTCCATTGCCTCATCTGAGCCTGCTGCTGCCTAATTCTCACATCCTTGCTCTGGTCCTCCCCTGCAAAGCGTTGACCCGCTGCGAAGGAGCAATCATCTGGGTTGATTGGAGTTCCCATCTTCTCGCACGTGTTCTTGGGTTCTTGGGCCTTGGCCAGAAGGTCCTCTCTCAGGGCGTTCATCTCGGCCATCTTGGCAGCGCGAGACTCAGCCTCGTTGCTTTCGAGGATGCGGAGAACCTGCTGATCATAAGCAAACTGGTCAGCGTTCGCCTGCTTCTCGGCAAGCTTTGCAAGCCTCTTCTCCTCAACCTGCCTGTCAAGAGCAGCCTTATCGACGCCGAGAGTTCGCTCACGGGCGTTGAGGAACCTTTGGGTGCGGGCCTGGGCACGGGCCCTCATGGCATTAATACGGGCCTCCTCCTTGTCGAGAGACGATTGCTGCCGAGCAAGGGAGGTAGGAAGAGGGAAGGATCGCAAGGAGGGTGAGAAAAAATACGTGAAAAGCCATTAGGGTACACATGCACACTGGGTATAGGTTTCGGATGAGGTCGGAAGTTAATCCAGAATTCTCAACCCAAGAGCTCCCCGAAGCCTCAATCTCAATTCCCAGGGCATGTACGACGGGTTTAACACCCCGCAAAACAACCAAACATTTACCAAACGCACCTTGAGCATCACCATCCTTCCTTTTTATTTAACCCACTGTTTAACAGCCAATCTCCATTTCGAAGCTCAACTTTGGTGGAGAGCTTGCCTTTTGCCCTGTGCAGAGAAGGCCCATTTTCGTTTTGAATTCGAAGCTAAGAAAGCGTCTTTCGAACGGAGAGGTCATATTCACTCTACTGCAGCGTGCCTCCAGCATAATCAAGGTCATTCCGGCGGCAATGTCGGAGCTTCAGGGGCATGGAAAAGATGCTTTTCTCAATAATGCGGCGGACTACTGGAGCTCAGCATCGGAATCTGTGTCGACGGTTGAATCAGCAGGTGACTATGGCGCCGGAGATTCGGGTTATCTAGGTCATTTCAGTGAGGGGGAGGATACGACAGTGGGGGGAGAAGTCAGATTGACTCGGCAGGCGTCAGACTTAAGCAGCGAGGGTGAGGAAACGGACGATAACGAGATTAACGATAATGTAGGAGAGGATGATGCTCCTTCATCCTCTTTTAATGAGTAAGTTGAGGGGGAGGAAAATCCTTCGCATGGGGTCCCTCATCCAGTTGTCCCGCGTTTCTCAACCTCCCATTCACCCCAACCTACCCCAGTGAGTCAAGAGAAATCTCAACGAAGCTACTTACTTCTCCTCGAACAAGATCCTTAATCTCGGACATTTTGTCCGGAAAGACTCCCCTGCCAAAGCCTCCGATCCACCCGTATCCGATCCCGTCACCAATAACTAGACCAGCTCCGAACACCGCATACCCCGCACTACACAGGACCATACAAAGGTACATCTCATCGTTTCAGTACAACCACACAGGGCTCCCTCCCTTCTTCGCATTGCGCAGGGACAAAGGCCTGAAGCACGTGGTTGCAGTATCCAAGCAGATGATCAAGGAGGGCCTCCCAATTCAGTGCGTCGAGGCAGTATTCCTCGGCGTGTACCTGAGCATGCTATCTCTCAAGTCCTTGTCGATGAGCTCTCCCCTCCTAGTTCCCCAGACTTCCGCTCACACCAAGGACCCTGATGATCCCAACAACCAAGAGGACAACGAAAACCCCTTATCCCCGGAAAACGTTCTCCCAGGAGGCACGAGCGCCTGCAGACGCTACTGTGGTGTGCTTCGAATACCAATATCGTTCAAGTCGGAGTGCGACGGCAACATTTATAGACATATCGTGCTCGCAATTTACGCGCACAATGGCAAGAAGGTCGACAAGGATAAAGCGGCGGTTGACAGCGGCTGGAGATGGGGCGCAATGGGAATTTCGAGGCGCAAGACGTTGATGTTCAAGGAGATGAAGTATCCCACCTTAGGGAAGCTCATGAAGGCCTTCAAGGACAGCTACGAGGGGAGCTGGCATAAGCTGCTGAAGGTTTACGTTGGGCTGCCTTTCAGTTACGAGGAGAAGGACACGGCCCGGTTACATTGGAGGGTCCTGAGATGCGTTCTGGGAGACAGGAGCTGGTCGGAGGCCGAAAAATTGTTTGACAGGTACGCCAAGGAGTGCGTCGGCATATATGAGTACCACAGTTACACAGGCAAGCTACCCGACTTTTGCACCGAGGAGTACCTCAACGGAAAGCTATCAATGAACGAAATCAAGAAGCTAAAGATGGAGGCAGGCACATTCACTGCTGCCAACAGGGGCGTCGTCAAGTCAGTGACGAGGAGCTCAAAGTCAGGAAAGGCAAAGGGCAAGGCGGCAAAGAAGGAGAATGCGGCCAACAAGGAGGGATGATGGCACCGCACAGGGCCTCAAAAAATCCTTAAAGTAGACGTAACACCCTTCATGAGCATACATTCTTCCCACTTATTTGTTTTTGTTTTTGAGGACCTGAGACCCCCCCCAATTATTGCCTGTTAGGGGATCAACTCAAATCGTTGGACCTTCCCTGGAGAATCAAATTTGAAGCCTCCTGGAGCAACCCTTACACCCTTTCCCGCCTCATAAACTACAATGCCGCCCAAGAAGAAAGGAAAAAAGAGCAAGGCCGAGCAAGAGGCAGAGAAATTGGCAGCAGAGGCTGAGGCCGCCCGCCTTGAGAAGGAGGCCGAAGAGAAGAGGATTGCCGATGCCAAGGCCGCCGAGGAGGCTGCACAGCGTAAGATTGAGGAGCAGAAGCAGTTCCGCGCGGACGAGCTCGACAGGCTGGCTGCTTCCTACCAGGACATGCTCCCAGTTGTGGAGGCTCGAGCCGAGAGCCTTGCCAAGCACAAGAAGAAATTCGCGGACGCCGAGGAGTGGGAAAATTACATGTCGTGCTCCACGAAGCCCGCTTCCACGGAGGCCGACCTTAACACATACTTGAGTGAGACGAAGGAGAAGACCAACATGAATCTTCAGGAGGCCATGGACTGCTTCGCTTACACTGAGACCATCGTGAATGAGTTGTTCAGCTCTGTGTCTAAGATGAAGTCTACGTTCGACTTTGACGCGGAGAAGGTTGAGCGCATTCGGCTTTTCAGGCCGGTTCTCAGGGATATGTGCTTGGCCAAGCTGGATGAAGCCACTTGTGACATTATCCAGCACTCCGACCACTACTTCGTGTCCACCGCTGACGGAAAGGGGAAGGAGATTAAGCTGGGGAAGAAGTCGGAGGGCCTTAAGATTGGGATGTGGGTGAACCACCAGAAGAAATCCTTCAAGTACTACCCTCTCATCTTCCAGAACCTCGACATGAGAATCGACATCCCCCGCCCCTTTGCGAGCGCCCAGGTGGCCATCCGTGCCATTCACTTTCCTTATCGCCAGATATCAACCCGCTTCGGCACGGAGAACCTGGTCCTAGGAGGTATTTTCCAGCTCGACATAATCCACCTTCCTCCCACGGCCAAGCGCGTAAAGGGCTGGGTCATGAGATCCATCTCCGAGAAGAGCACCACAATTCATAAGAGCAACTATCCGATTGGAAACCCGGACGGCGTTATTAGTGCCGTCGCCCCTCAGATCAAGTGCTCCCTCAAGCTCGGAGCTGGCCTTATCCTTCCCGAAGATCCCAAGGTGGCCTGGTTCCACCCGGTCGATCAACGGTGGGTAACAGACGCTGTGACCGACACTCATTTCAACGCCGAGACCAATGAGCTCAAGTTCAACGTGGTCGCTGTTGGTTCCTTTGCCGTGGTTCAAGATGCTCTCGAAGACCTTTGCTTCAAGGAGTGGAGCGTGAAGCCCGTCATGGCGCGCGGGGAAGAGCAGGAAGTTCATTACACTATGCAGACTCCCCGCTTCACGGTTAAAATCGCCGCGAAATCTAGTGGCACGTGCCAGCTCTTGGAACCACAGATCGAGCCTCTCAAGGAGTTGAGGGAGAAGCTCTTGGAACCTGCCCAGCTCCTCAACGAGCTTAAGGTCGCAGGGATCAACCTCATGCCCACCGACGAGAACGCAACCAAGGCCAAGCTCCACAACGCAGAGGCGCCAGGCTTGACTGTGAAAACCCCGGAGATTGAGAAGAAGGCGTGTTTCGTCGTGAGTCACCTCTGCACGAGCTTTGATTTCATGAGCTCGAGATGGAACAACAGCATTGGAAAGGGAAGGTGCAGCATACAGGTCAAAGAGACGGATGCATTCACCGGCGGAAGCGACTTGGTTGATTACAGCGTGGGATTGATTGAATTGGATAAAGAGAGCCAGACGGCCAAGGATGCACCGGAAGTGGGCGAGGTTGTGGACGGCATAAAGTGCTCCCTCATTTTAGGAGGTGAAGAAGCGAGCAGTAGGGCATTCAACGATCAGATTGTGTCGGGGACGGAGACACAGCTTTACATGTCCAAATGTGTCAAACACATTTGCACACCAGAGAGTCTTGACAGGGTCGAAGCGAGTAATGGCCAAATCAACGATACCGTCAAGAGCTTGCTGCTACTGACCAGGCCTTTCAGCTTTTGCTAATGTAAGGAAAACAATGTATAGATATACAAACAACGATGTAATATTTTCCTCCCTCTTCACTCGTGTGGATCTCTCTTTTTGTAGATTGTCATGGTGCGGCGACCCCTCTGCATCGGGCTCGCCGTCGCCGCTACCGGTTTTACCGGCTTCACAGCGACGAAAGTATCGCCGCCCTGAATCGTAGGCCTGCCCTCCCGCCCCTCTGGCTTTGGTCTGTTTGCTTCTGCTCTCGCCAGGTCCTTCAGCCACTTAATATTCACGTCATCCTCCAAAACGACGCGCGAGAGAAAGTGAGGCAGCCGACGACCTTTGCCAACGAGATCCTTGGTGAAGGCCTTACCAATGAAAAGTTTTGGAATCTCTTTCTGCAGGTCGTCGGCCTTTGCCTTGATTGACGCCATTTCCACCCCCCACGAACCTTGCTGCTTAGCTGCCATTTCGTTCAGGACATTGTACATCCCAACACTCCACTTTTCAGGATTGATGTACCAAGCGCCGTAGCGGACCTTTTCATTGGGCGCGGATTCACCATGGTGATGGTGATGACCTCGTTTTTTATTCTTGTGATGGTGATGATGATGATGCCTATGATGATTCCTCTGATTTATACCCGCAGAGGTACCCTCTTTATTGACAGCGGAGGCACCAGGGGCAAGCGAAGGCGAGTCAAAGATGCCCTGACGGTTTTTGAGTTTCCTTCCCCTGTGGGTTGGTGCGCCGCGGCTGGAGCGGTTTTGATTACTTCGTAGGGTTTTTCGAATGGATCGAGGAGATGAGCTCTCCGCGTGCGGCGACACAGACCGTCGACCCACATGCGGCGAAACACTCTTGCGCCCTGCTGTTGGGGATCGGCTTTTACGTGCAGACCGGCGGCTTTTACGTGCAGACCGGCGCCCCCCACGCGGCGAACCGGAGGAGTCCGAGGATGACGAAGAAGAAGACGACGATTCATCATCGTGCTTCCATATTTCATCCACTGCTGCCTTGGCGTAGCTGTGGAGGGATTTAGTAGCAGTGACGGACATTGCCGCCCTTTGTTTGTGTTCTGTTACCAAAAGGATATCGGGAACGTCCTGGGCGATTTTAATGGGCCGAAGAGAACGGGCAAAAACAATCGGCGAGGGTGGACGGTCTACGTGGACGGGCAGTTCGACCTGGAACTTGTCAATTTTTTCAGCGTCTATGACTGTAGAACGGGAGCGCATCTTTTGGGTTCCCTCCTTTTCCCCTCCTTCCGCATTTCTTTCCGACGCTGAACTTGGTCCCGCATCAACTTTCAGTTCAGGGTGAATCGTAGTGTCAAAGAAATGAACAGCTGAGCCAAGTCGTTGAGCAGCTGTCTTTGTTTTTTCAACCCTCTCGTCAAGGCTGATTGAGTCCTGGGCCTGGGCCTGGGCATGGAGCTTGGCGGTTTCGGCGCCTGGGACCAGGAGGTACCCTGGATTTTTCACTGAAGTGTCGTCTACGTCCAAGTTCACCTCTTCTTCCTTTTCCTTCCGTTCTTGCTCTGCTCGTTTCATTGACAGTTTCCTGACAAAGTGGTCATCTGAGGCATCCTGGAATACCCCGAGAATTTGTTTGATAAATCCCCCCTTCTTTGACTTCTTGTCAATTAAGCCCAACTTTTCGTTAGCCTTAATTGACTCGTATTCGTCATCAAGGATTTGCAGGGCAACAGCATCGAGAATGTCTTCCGCAGTATCTGTCTCCTCGGGAACTAGACCGTTGGGTTTACGGGGTGTGCTCGACGAGAAGATCGTCGCGGACTTATCGAATTCTAACCGGGGGGAGCGAGGTGACCTCAGCGATTGCTTGTTCTGGCCAGAGGTGAACATGGATTCATTCAGGTCAATTGCACGGTCGAGCGCTATGGTTTCGCCGAATTCAGTATCTTCGAGAAACTTCCATTCGAGACCAAGAAACTTATGCTGCAGCTTTTTGTTCCTAGACGCTGGGAAGGAGGAGGTTGGTAGGACAGAGGAGAAGGAGTTACGAGAGGGGTTTTTGTACATGGGATTATTTACTAATGAGGACGATTTCGTAGGGTTTGTTCCGACAGAACGGGATTCACCATGGACTCGCTCGACCACATTGCTCGGGCCAGTACTCGTGGACGGGTTGGGAGAGGGATCAGGGATGGGGGAGGGTGCAGAATCGTGAAGGGTGTGTGTGGTTTGGATCGTTGGGGGGATATTCAAGGGTTCCATGTAGATTTTGGGGCGAGGATGGGGCTTAATCGGGTGGAAGGATGGGAGGAGGACTGGGGGGAGAAGGAGAAGGGGAAATATAGAATAAGGAAGAAACTGCCAAGAGAAAAAAGTAGAACTGCCGGGGAGGGGGAGGGTGAAGGGTTATCTAAGCGGCATGAAAAAATGACATTGAGTTTGGGATTCTACGTACGGTTTATATTAAGAATCCCCCCAACCACACAATCGACAACTTAACAACACAAAAACCCTCACACCACCACAGCAGAACGCCAGAGGCTTTGAGCTTTTAATCCGCAGAGATCATGACCTGGCCAGCCCTCTGGAGCACCATAATGTCGTTCTCTAATCTCTTCAGCTCCGCCTCCTGGGACTGTTTCCTGTTGATGTCGCCCCTCGACTCAAAGTTGACTCGGTGTGCCGTTAGCTGGTACCTTGCATTGACTGCGTCCCATTTCGTCTTGAGTTTGTTGATGAGGTCCTCCCTCTCGTACTCATCCATTGCCTCGAATTCCTCGGGGGCAACCTCCTCCTCGCCGAGCTGCCTGCGCACGTACTCATCGATCATGTCGTTCTCACGCCTGATCTCCTCCTTCACCTCACTGAGGTACTCGGGGACCGTGCCGTAGTCCTCCTTGGACCTGTAGTCTATAGACTTCGACTGAGGCATCTGGGGCACGGAGAGAATAGCCTCGACGGCATTAGCTGTGATGAAGTTCTTGGAGGTGTGAAGCCCCATAACAGGTTGGTCACCCCTGCGAGGCACCGAAGGCTTGGAGGCTGGGATGCTACGAGTGAACTTTGAGGTAGTCCTCGAGAGGTCCTTCTTAGTCTTGGAGCCTGCCTTCAGGAAGTTGGAGGGGGAGTGGACAGAGTTCTTGGCAGAGGGGCCAAAGGTGCTGGACAGGATGTGGCTCTAAAGACGGGATGCGATAGGGGGTAGGGTGGGGATGGGGGGAGGGGGCGATGGGCGGGATTAGATTTAGCGCCAGGACGGAAGGGGGAAAACTAGGTTTGGGGTGATTTCCAAGATGCCAGAGGGAGGTTACGGGAAGAAGGTGAAAGAATGCGCCAAAATGATAGCCCAGGGGTCACCCGAATGACCAAAATCCGACGACGTCGATTCTCACCTTTTTAATCTGCTCAATACCGCCGCCCACTGTGGCCGTGGTGCCGTGCAACCCAAAAGTGGAGGAGGTGAGGGGTTGGAGCGGATCGTGCTTGGACTTGTACATGGGAGGCTTCTGAGGCTCCACGTAGGGCTCGGGGACTAGGTTGTAGATGCTCTCCATGTTGATGCTGCAGATGAGTCCTTACGAACGTGAAGTCAAACTGACAGGGAAACTCTGTTGGAATAGTGAAGGCCCAAAAGGGAGGGTGGAGTTGAGGAGTTGAGGCGTTGTTGGAATCAGCAGGGTTGGCTTGGATTTTCCCTTTTTTAAGGGCTAGGCGGCAGCCCCGGGTTTTCAAAGTTCCTGAATCCCCCCTCCCCGTAATAAGTGGCATCAGATCGGTTGGTTGGAGCGCTCGTCGACTTCATATTACCGTCAAATATCCATAATTATTGAAGAAGGAGGGCATCACTACGGTCCGTTGGGGCGGCGGACGGGGGGGAAAGGACAGACAAGGCACGAGAGGCGCCATCCGCTTCTCACCATCCCTCCGCATATCCCCGAATAAAGTCAAAAGGGACCAATTACCCCCTTTCATTTCCCTTTCAAAGAACCTAACGCCACCTTTTCAATCCTAGAAATCCTTGTATTCGTTAGGCCAAAGCCCTCACCAAGATGCTCATGAAACCCATTTCTGAAATTCATTTATAGAATTAAGAGAGGTTTATCCGCTGCAATCTTTGATTACACCGTAACTAGAGACGCCCGGGTACCGTCTAATAGCATATTTCGACCCCATTATTGTCTTTTGGGATATTTTTTCTTGTGTGATTTTCATCTTAAAACGAGAGAAGTCCTTGTTGGTGGCTGATTGAGGCAGGTGAAGGAAACGAAGCTCCAACATCTCCCACCTCCTAGACCCGAATTTCTACGTTTTTAACGACCAACAGAGTCCGACGCTCGAAGAGGTGGAAGGAGGTCCAGGAAAATTCCATTGAAGTGCCTTTGAGCTTTTTTGCTCGTAGACCTTTTTCAAGTTGGAGGGGTACACGTCCGTAAGAGAGAATATGATCCCCTGTGGCGTCGACGGACAGGAAAAGTCCTCCAAATCGACCAAGCAGAAGGCTGTGAACTACATTGTGGATGGCAAGGTGGTCAACAGCGCGACCGGTGAGACTGCGACAGAAAAGAAGAGTGGAAGCAGCAGGGGGAGGATGGTCATCGACCACAATGGCGATGTGGTCCCGCACAAGAAGCCGACCAGCACCAAGAGGAGCTGGAGCAGTGACGAGGATGTTAAGCTCAAGGACCTTGTTGCTATCCACGGCACAGCCAAGTGGACCACAGTTGCTGAGGCTCTCGGAGGCCGCTCTGGGAAGCAGTGTCGCGAGCGCTGGCACAATCACCTCAACCCCGACGTTAAGAAGGGTGGTTGGACCGAGGAGGAGGACCGCATCATCATCAAGATGCAGATGGAGCTCGGCAACCAGTGGGCGAAAATCACCAAGATGGTTCCTGGAAGGACCGACAACGCGGTCAAGAACAGGTGGCACAGTGCCATGAGGAGCAGGACTAGGGGACCGACACAGCCAGGGGATCCCGGGCACGTTAGCAAAGAGACCCACGCAGCGGCGGCTGCCGCCGCTGCCAAAGTCGATGCCGAGAGGAAGAAGAACGGAAAGAACAAGAGCAGTAACAGCAGCAATGCCGCCACCAAGGCAGAGAGCGGTAGCAGCAGCGTCAGCGTCAGCGCCAGCAGCAAGAGTGGTAACAACAGCAGCAACAACGACGGCAACGTCGCCAGCAGCAGCAGCTTTGACCCTCCCGTCATACAGTTCGACTTCGAGCAGCAGCCCCACAACCTGGCCCGCAAGGTTTCGACCGTCAGCAGTAGCAGCTCCAGCAGTAGCTCCAGCACGACGAGCAGCCAGTCCCCTTCCCCCATCTTCACTGCCCAACACTCAGCTTTCCCTCCGACTCCCCCCACCGACAGCAACAATGGGTTCAAACCATTTGACAAATTAATCTCCCCCTCGACCAACTTTGACACAGCGAAGCTCCTTCCATCACCCCCCATTAACGGTCGACCGCCACTATCCGAGGACAAGAGCAGCACCAGGCTTAACGTCCTCACCCCCTGCAATCACTGGGAGAGGCAGGCGTTCAACAACTCCCCTCCCCTCCTAATAGCCTCACCCACCGACGAGAGACTGACTCCCTTGGGCGAGCCAACTCTCAGCGACTGGTTCGCCTCAATGGAAGACGGGATGAGCCTCGGTGTAGATGCAGACAACAAATTCGAGATCATTTCCCCGGCCCCGCTTCGTTTCAAGGTTGACGATGGCATCAAAGCCATGAGGATAAGTAACAACGGAAGCGACGAAGGCGAGAGGGACAAGAAGAGGGTGAGGAGCAAGAGCCCTTGGATGTGCGTGTAATCAGTACGGTGGGGGGGTTGGGTTGCCAAGGGGGGGAGGTTCTATTTTGGCCCATGGAGGGCGACGGGAATCATGTAGGAGAGCGGAGCGGACGGAACACATCTGGTGCAGGTTGAGAGTAAACGACCAAACACCAATCACAATTGAAAGACAAAAAACAAAGAGACTGTCGCTCAAGAAAAATAGTTGTTGATTCATCGTACAATTCATGAATTTTCGTTGCGGGTTCCTTTGCATCCATATCTATATCAGAGCAGGTCATCAAGAACACCCCCCCCGATGATCGTGCAAAGTCCCTGCGTTGCGCCTTCTTTTCCTTTCACCTCCTTAACCACGCTCTTGCCTCCTTTGATCTCCTCCCTCCTCAGCTCAAAGCTGCCGATAAAGTCGTCAGACACAAAGACATTCTTACTCCAGAGCGAAATCACGAAGGCGCCGGTTCCTTCTTCGTCGTCCTGTGCGAAGAAAGAAAATAATTCGTTCCATATCACATCCGTCCCCCTCTTCACTTGCGTCCTCTTCTCTTCGCCCAGCACTCGACCGTTCAGCTCGTACTTGATGGTGCAGTACGCCTTTGTCTCCCCGAGAAGCGTTGGAAGGCCGTTTCCCTTGAGAATGGTGAACTTAACATGCCCACTATCCTCCTCCCCCCCCCCCTCAACAACTAAAGGGGTGCTGGGTTGGATATCAGCTTTGCGGCGAGCAATTTCCCCCTTGGTAGTGCCTGCCACTCCACGCTCCAGTTCTTCTTGCATCTTTCCAACCCTGTCCATAACCTTCTTGACCTCCCTCTGCTTCTCTCCCCACCTATCTAATTGCATCTTGACAAACTGTATCTCTGGATCAGGCAAATCCTTCACGGGGGGTTCGTAGATGTCCACAAAATCTAGCATCTCACTGCGACGACCGAAGAGGGTTAGTAGCGACAAGATTCCGAGGAGAGAGTGTCGTCTTTCGTGGGCTGCCCACATTCTCACCTCATTTTCTCCTTTGCTTCCTCCTCCCCGACCACACAGTTACCATACATCCCCCTTCCACCCCCCACGTCCTGCCTCTTGACTCCATCCGGGATGATATCGTACACGATTTCCGGCGAGGGTGCGGCCTCGCCCGCTTCTTCCATCTCAACGTACTGAGTGTACCAGTCCCCCTGGTCTCTCCTGTCTCTGGCGTCGTCCTTGAAGTGCTGCGGGGAGCGAGCGGAAAGGGCGATTGCGTAACCGGTTAAGATTGTAGCTAATTGTGTTCGGTGCCTTCCGCGACGCTAGCATCCCGTCGTTGCTCTTTACGCTTCTCCTTCGTCCTTCCTCACCTCCCTCAGCCTTTCCCCCATTGCCGCGTTCAGTCCTTCGAGCTCCGTCTTCCTGCCGCCCCCAAACTCTCCCTTTCTCCACTCCTGGTTGCTCCTTAACTCCTCCTTCCTCTCGTTCCTCTCCCACCTTTCCCTCTCTTCCACCTGCCTTCGCTCTCTCTCCCTCCTGTTTCTTTCGATCCGCTCCCTTCTCTTCCTGTCCTCCTCCGCCCTCTTTCCTTCCTCCCTTTCCTTCTCGTCTCTCTCCTTCCACTCCATTTCCCGACGAACTTCTCGGATCCTCAATTTTGCTTTTTCCACGCTTTCCCTTATAGCCCTCTGTGACGACGAGCGTGATTAGTGCTTAGGTTAGTACCGTGAAGCGCGCACACGACCCGAATATTTTAGAGGACACTGGCCTAATTCTTACCTCCTCCCTCGCGCTATTTCCTTTCTTTTTTACTACATTATTAATTCCTGCAGTCTGCACGTTTTTAAGTCTCCTCGGGACGCCTACCTTCCTGCTCCCGCCTATATTGACCCTCATCCTGATCCCCTTCATCTTTTCGACGACCTCTTCGACCCTCTTCTCCCTTTCCTCCTTCTCCTCCTGTTTCACCCCTTCCTCCTCCCCCCCCGCCCCCCCCTGCTTCTTCCTGTACTCCCGGAGCCTCCTCTTCGCCTTGTCTGTCCATTCTTTCTTCCTCCTGTCTTCTGCAGTCTCGCACTTCAGGAGCATCTCCTCGAGCTCGGGGATAGGAGTCGTGAGCACCTTGGCGGCAGCGCTTGATTTCACCTCCTGCTTCGAGACTGCAGATCCAGATCCAGCTCTTAGGACCGAGCTTTTAGTACTCTCTGCAGTCGAGGCGCGAGCAGCTTCAACGACGACTCCGTATCCGCCCTTTCCCACCCCCTTGACGATTCTCCCCTGCTTGTTATCGTTAGGTTTGAAATAGTTCAACTTGTCCGGTCGCTGCGTGGCGGGAGTGGGAGCAGGCGGAGGATTGGGATTTGGAGCGGCAGCTACATCTCCCTCCTTGTCGTCCGTCCGCAGTGCAAATGTCAGTCCTTCGTCTTTCCTCCTCGGTCTCCCCTTGGGCACTCCAGGAGTGGGTGGATGGACCGCAGGCATGTCCGGTCCCTCGCATTTCGTTGCAACCTCCGCCCCTGCCGCCGTCTTCATCTCATCTTCCACCATCTCGTTCCCCCCTCCCTCCCCCTCTTCAATCATGTCTCCGAATTCTCTTGGATCCTCCCACTGGCTCCACCCATCGTCCCTAAGGTAGTAAGTCCATCCCTCCTCAGTCTCGTACTGCTCCCAGCTGCGGCCAAGGCACTCGAATGCCGTCGAGGTGCGGGGTTGGTGAGGCGGAGGAGACGGGGGAGGTGGGCTGCTACGAGGATCGGGGGACCCAGGCGAGAGCATTGGGGGAGGGCCAGGAACATTCCTCGCGTCCAAGTGGACCTGCACTTCGTCGAGGGCGGGAACCTTTACTGCTGTAGAAATGTGGCCCGCCGACGAGGGCGCCTGGTTAGCACTGCTGTTCTCCTTGTCCAAGCTGTCTGGGGTGAACCTGCCCCCCCCCCCCGCCCCGTCCATGCTGTCAGACTCCATCCCCACGTCGCTCCCACCACCGACATCCTCATCATCGTCCCCACAGCGCACATTGGGTTCCTCCTTTCCCAGCCGTATCCTGTCCCCAAGCCTCCTCAAGAACTTGGCATCGTCAACCATGCCGCCACCCCCCTGCCTTATCCTCTCAAGATAAACGAGCGACTCCTCCATTCCCACTGTATCCCTGGTCCCGGAGTAAACACTATAAATTGCGTCTGTAAGCCTCTGAAAAGCCGCGTTGTTCGGGATGCTGGAGGTCAGGGCAACTCGATGGTTCACCAAAGCCTTACGAATTTCAACCAGTGTCACGCCCTGCGCGGAAGAAGAGGCGCTATTCGACATTAAAAAGTCGTCGAAAGCCACCTAGCGAGCGAAAGGAGACAAAGACCCAGGTAAGATACGACAAATAATTTGAATAAAGGATTGCCTGTGGGGCCGACTTTGGGAGGTTGCCGAAGGAGGAGAAGAACTGGATTGAGACTCAAATTGGGCTTTTTTAGGACGATGACAAGGGCTTTCGCCATTTTTGTTCTTTTGTGGTGCTCTTATAGCAACGCATTTACATTCAATAGGTTGTCTGCGCTCCACAGGAGCCCCAGTGCTGTATATTCTAGTGTTACAAAATCGGGTGATGTCGACAATGGTTTGCAGGCAAAAAATGGAGGTTTTGTTGGAGATGACGACTTTTCACTCAAGGATTACCTATCTAAACTAACACCTCTTATCGAGGAGAGGTTAGCAAGCTGTCTTGCGCACCAGGATACTCCAGAGACAAAGAAGATTACCGAGGCTATGTACTACAGCTTGTTGGCTGGGGGGAAGAGGGTAAGACCTGTCGCCGTTTGCCTCGCGTACGACTACATTGCGGGGTCTCCTCCCTCTGACGCCCCCGAGGCCCAGCTGAAGGATCACTACAGGGACGCTCTCTCTTTGGGCGTGTCAATTGAGATGATCCACACCATGTCACTTATCCACGACGACCTCCCGGCTATGGACGATGACGACTACCGCCGTGGACGTCTGACCTGTCACAAGGTATACGGCGAGGACGTCGCTATCTTGGCTGGCGATAGCTTGTTGAGTAGTAGCTTTGAGTACCTTGTGAGGGAGGGGAAGGCATCCGTGGAGCCGCTGAGGTGAGAACGGGTGATGCCAATGCCGAGCGGGCGGCATCGCGTGGCTTCGTACCACTAACGCAACAGAACTAATCCCCCCCCCCCTCGCTTCGTTCCTCCCCGCCTAGGCTCCTTGAGGTGTTAGAGCGCTTGTCCGCTTCTGTTGGCAACCTTGGTTTGGCTGGAGGCCAGGTTATGGACCTCGAGTGCGAGGGAAAGCCCAGCGCCGAGGTCACCCTTGACGACCTCCGTTGGATTCATAAGCACAAGACTGGCGCCCTCCTTAACATTGCCGTCGCCGGCGGAGCCATCCTGGGAGGTGCGGGGGACAAGACCGTCGAGGACCTCGAGGTTTACGCCGACAAGATAGGGCTTGCTTTCCAAGTGGCCGACGACATCCTCGACTGCACCGCCACCTCAGAGGAGCTGGGCAAGACGGCCGGGAAGGACGAGGCAGTTGACAAGGCGACGTACGTGAGGATGATGGGCCTCGATGGCGCCAGGGCCGAGGCAAGGAGGCTAAGAGACGAGGCCATCCAAGGCTTGGGGGAGAACGGGGGGGGGCTCAAGGCGCTCGCCGATTTTATCGTCAACAGGGGAAACTAAGAAACATTGGAGAACCGAAAAATTCACACACAACTAAATGCCATTTCTTACGCCTTCTTCATTCATCCTTTCTCTAGCTACCTTTTTCACGAGGAGGAGGAGCCCCTTTTACTGCCGCCAAACAGCCAACTCTCGCTCCGCTTTTCCCTCCTCGGAGGGCTTGGCTCTTCATTGCCGTCCTCCCCCAACCCTTTGTCAGACTTAGGGCTCCCGTTGTCGCCGCTATCGTCCCCCCCCGTCCCCAAAGTCCCCAGAATCTTCCCCACGAGGCTCCCCTTCTTCGGCATGAGCGTCTTAAGTCCCGAGAGCTTGCTCGACAGCCTCTTGTGCTTCTTCTTCTGCATCTGGATCGCCTTGGCAGTCGCCGCGGCTGCCCGGGCGTAAACCGCATCGTCGTCATCATCCTCCGTCCCACTGCTGCTGTCGCTCGCCCCGAAGTAAGCCTCGGTCTTTTCCTTGACCAGTTCGCCTGACATTACGGGCGTGGCCCCCTCTTTCATGGGGCTCCAGTCCACCCCCTTAGCCGCCTCCTCCTCGCCGCCCTTGCTGTCCTTCCTCTTTCCCTTCCTCTCGGACCTAGGGCTCCCCGCGTTGGATGATCCCTTCCTAGCCTTCCCTCCCCCGCCTCGAATGGGTACCACTACCTTGTTCGGGCTCCCCGCGCCCTTGAACCCCCCCTCCATTTGCTCCAGCGCCCTCCGCAGGCGCTTGTTCTCCTCCCCCAGCTTTACGTTCGTCCCCCTGCTCTCCTTAATAAACAACCTGTGTGCATCCTGCAGGTCCTTCAGGGACGCCTCGAGGTACTCTACATGCTGCTCCCTGTTTGCGAGCTTGCTCTGCAGCGTGTTGTTGAGCATGTGGAGCTCTTGCCCTTTCAGCATAACAGATTGCACGTCCCTGCTCTTCCTGTCGAGGGTTTTCCTCAGCCTCACAGCCTCCTTCGCCAGCTCACCCTTCCCCCCATTTCCGCTCAGCAGCTCAATGTCCCCCTTGCTCTCCTCCAGCTGCATCTTCAAGTCGATAAACCTCCTTGTCATCTCGCTCAGGTCGCTCACGAGCTCCCTCTCCCGCTTGCTCGCTTCGTGGGTGGCAGCCGCGGCAATTGCAAGGGCCTCAACGCTCTTCTTAGTGTCCTCAAGTTCCGCGTCGTGCCGCTTAACCTGTGGTGGTGGCGGCGGAGGCGGCGTCCCAGGTGGACTGTCGACTGGTGGAGGGGGAGGAGGTATGATGGCCTCGTCATCACCATGACCGCTATCACCACTATCACCAACTGCTGGTTCTACACTTGCGTCGAATGGTTCGTCTTGCTCATCATCCCCCAAACCGGCTTCGTTTATCATGCTCTCTAACTCCCCTCCCCCCTCGCCTCTTATCCCCTGCCTTAACTTCTTAAATTCCTCCCTAAGCTGGTTGACGAACAAGTTCGCTTCCTTCTCCCTGTACTCAATTTCCCTTCTTTGCCTCTCGCAGTCATCATACTTCATTCTGACATCCTCAAGCTCCCCCTTCACCCCGTCCATGACATCCTCTATCCTCTTGACCTCGTTTCCCTGCTCCTCCAGTGCGGCCGACAGCTCCTTCACGTCGTACTGCGCCTCGGACAATTCCTCACTGCGTATCTGAAGCTCCTCCACAGTCGTCTCAAGCGCAGACTGAAGCCTTTGGATCATAATGAGATCTTCCTCCGCTGAATTAACAACCGGCCGCCTTTCGTCTTGGAGAGCTCCCGTCTCACCCACCTCTTCCATCGCATGAGCCTCCCTAGCTTGCTCTTCTACGCCACCTTCCCCTCCGGCTGCGCCCTCCGCCACCCCCCCTTCTTCGTCTGCAACAATCATCTCAATACTCTTCCACAGGGGACCCTCGAAGCTCAACTCCTCACCAATCGCACCGTCTTGGAAGGCAACCTCGACCACGTTCCTTAACGCTATGAGCTCCATGCAGAGCGCCTTCACGAACTTCATAAGCTCCTTCTCCCTCTTGTTGGCCTTGACCAACTCGCCTTTGTACTCCTCGACGCCTTTTTCTACATTAACCTTAGCCTTATTGACGACGCGTTTTGCGCGTGTACCGAATCTGAGAGTACTGACGCTCTCAACGGCATTCCTAAGTTCGCTACTGCACATACAAACGAGGGTGGTCTTGGCGTTACCTCCCAGACAATCCTCCAACATCCTAGTTAGCTTACTATCTCTGTACGGAACGTGTTTCTTTCCCTCCGACAGGGCGTTGATTACATTTCCTAGCGCAGACAAAGACTTGTTGATGAGCTGAGCCTCCTTCAACCGCAGACCGTCGGCACCGGTCTTACCGACGCTCTCGCTACCCGCGAGATCCACGAGGTACAACTGGCCTGTCTTTACGTTCTCGCCCTGCCTCCTCTCAACTTTGATGATGAATACTGAGTGCGACCTTGACGAGTCCCTGTTCATCTTGGTCTCCCCGACAGCCCTGACCCCGTTACCTCTCTGAAGGTGGTAGAAGACATCACTCTCATCTGCGACGTAGAACTCGCTCACACCCTGAATGTAGACGGCCCCGCTTGTGGGGTGCGTGCGGAGCTGAAGGTTGTTGGGGTTAATGGCCCCTCCTCCCCCCTCTGAGTTGACCACGGAAGGCTTCGGAGCCCCCGCGCCATGAAACTGCGGAGACAGCAGGTCCTTTACCCTCTCTAAGTAGACCTCAACGAAAGAAACCTTAACATTGAATGTCACGTCCTCGGAGGCTCTGGAAAACCCCTCGAATATGTCAGATATAATCAGAGGGGTGAGACCGTATTTGTCCTTGTCCCTCGGTGCTCCCCTATCGGAATAATCATCGTTGTCCTCGGACGATGTCTCATCGTTAGCAACGATCCCGCCGGAGCCCATCATCGTGTGAGTTTTTCCACTGCCCGTCTGGCCATACACAAAGAGGCATGAGTTGTAACCATTGAGCACCCCCGCTACTACGTCCTTTCCGAGGAAACTGTAGACATCAACCGTGGAAGCCGACACTGGAAAAACCTCGTCGAAGACAAACTGGTAACTATCGTTGAGCATTCCACCTGCCTCTAGTATCGTGTCATCCGAGGTGTAATCAGGGGGGTCTAATCTAACCGTCTGATGAGAAGGGTGGGAGATGAACGATTTCTGGGAGGAAGCAGCGTGCAAGGGAAGAGGGCGGAAACGGCAGCATACGCGAATTGTCTCTGATTGCGCCACAGATTCTGAATTGATGCAGGTCGGAGGGGGGAGGGGGAGTATCTGTTAGGTTTGAAAGGCTACGGACGCCCATGAGGAGGAAGCTGAGACAAACCCCGACTAATTGCTCACCTGTCCTGGATACACCGTCCGAGTTGGCGGAGGAGTCCATGTGTGTACTTCCTCAGAAAACCTCAAAAATAAGTCGAAAACAAATCCAAACTCGGACTCTTGCTTTTTTGCTCGGAGATCTCAACAGAGCCGTCCTTACAAGTCATTATGGCTCTACCCATTCGCTTCTCGGAAGCTTTTAACGTGAGTTTTGGCCCGACTGTACCCCCTCCCGAGCTTGTGTAGTTTTATGTGGTGTATGTGTTAACCTTTGAGGCAAATTCTTTCAAGTAGGCATACCGTCCCCGTTGGATTCTTGCCCAGTCCCTTTCCCAGGAAGCCCCCATTACGCGATACCGACGACTCCAATATGTCACAATACATCCCTCCCTCCATGGGACGTCGATTTCCGCCCAATTATTGAGCCTACCCTCCACAATTTTCTAACCTACCGACCGCCCCGCCCTCTGCTATCACAGCTCACCCAGCTTGGGGTGAACCCCGAAAACGTCAAACATGGGAGCTGCTCCATGGAATCGGACAAGGTTGTCTGTGTCTGCGAGAAGAGTCCCCAGGGACAGGCCCAGATTGTTATAATAGACATGGTACGTCCTCTTCGGGAACTGTCATGGAGCCTTGCCTTAATTATTCATCCTTGCAGGACCTCGCTGACCCCTTTCTCCCCCCAATCCCCCCAAATACTACCCAATCATGCAGGACAACGGCAACGCAGTCGATAGAAAGAACATTGCGGCCGAGGCTGCCATCATGAATCCTGTCAGTAAGATCATTGCTCTTAGAGGTGAGTCACTGCTCCTGTGAACGGCTACCAAGCTCCTCTCTGGTACCTAACCCCCCCTCCCCCCCCCCCTCCCCCCCTGCCTTCTCTCGTGTAGCCGCTTCGACGCTTCAGATTTTCAACCTTGAGCTTAAAGCGAAAATGAAGTCCTATAACATGACCGAGCCTGTCACCTTCTGGCGTTGGGCTTCCCCCTCCATCATTGCGCTGGTGACTTCTGCCGCCGTGTACCACTGGAGCATCGAGGGTGACTCCGCCCCCACCAAGGTCTTCGATCGTCACCCTTCCTTCGGTGCCAACGTGCAAGTCATCAATTACCAGCTTTCCCATGACGGCAAGTGGTGCCTGCTAGGCGGAATCTTCTCTAACAACGGCGCCATCGGCGGCACTATGCAGCTCTACTCGGTGGATAAGCGCGTGTCGCAGATGCTCAGCGGCCACACCGGAACCTTTGCCAAGATCAGGCCTGAGGGAAGGACTGACGATGCACAGGTGCTCGTCTTCCAGGAGAAGAAGGAGAACGACACCCCCAAGCTCTTCGTTATGGAGGTTGGAAAGGACAAGGATGCCCCTGGAGGCGTCTTCCGTGTCCCGCCCGTGCCCATCCCCATGCCCGCTGAGGCTCCTAATGATTTCCCTGTCACCATGCAGTGCTCTTCTAAGCATGACATCGTCTTCATGATCACCAAGATGGGATACCTCTTCATGTTTGACATCCATACCGGCCGCGCCCTGTACCGCGCCCGCATCTCCACTGACACCGTCTTCGTGGCTACTCCTCAGACTAGCACTGGAGGCGTCCTCGGTATCACCAACAGGAAGGGACAGGTGCTTCAAGTTCAGATCAACGAGGAGACTCTCATTCCTTACATCATGAACACCCTCCGCGACAACCAGCTCGCCATCTCTCTCGCCGGAAAGATGAACCTCCCCGGGGCGGAGCAGCTTTACCTCACCGAGTTCGACCGCCTCATGGCCTCGCAGGATGTCAGTGGCGCCGCCAAGCTTGCCGCCAAGGCCCCCCAGGGAATCCTCCGCAACACTCAGACAATCCAGCGCTTCCAGCAGATCCCGGCCCAACCCGGGCAGCCCCAGCCTGTCTTTCAGTACTTCTCCACCCTCCTCGAGAAGGGCAAGCTCAACGCCATTGAGTCCATCGAGCTCGCCCGTCCCGTTCTTCAGCAGGGACGCGCCAATCTCCTCACGAAGTGGCTCCAGGACGATAAACTTGAATGCTCGGAGCAGCTTGGAGACCTCCTCTCCGGCACGGACCTCGAGATGGCCCTCTCTGTCTACCTCAGGGCCAACGTTCCCGAGAAGGCCATCAACTGCTTCGCCCAGCGGGGGGAGTTCGACAAGCTCGTCGCTTATGCCGCCAAGGTTGGCTACAGGTGTGACTACGGCATGATGCTCCAACAGCTTCTCCACCAGAATCCCCAGGGTGCCGTGGAGTTCGCAAAGAAGCTCGCTGGCGCCGAGGGGGGCAGCCTCATCGACGTCCAGCAGGCCACCGAGGTCTTTATGAGCATGAACCGCGTGCAGGAGTGCACTGCTTTCCTCCTCGAGGCCCTCAAGGACAACAACGCGTCTCAGGCCGTCCTTCAGACCAAGCTTCTCGAGATGAACCTCCTCGGAGGCTCCCCCCAGGTCGCCGACGCCATCATGCAGAACAGCATGTTCACCCACTACGACCGCCAGTACATCGCCAAACTCTGCGAGAAGGCCGGCCTCTTCCAGCGCGCCGCCGAGCATTTCACTGAGCTCAGCGACATCAAGCGTGTCATGGCTAACACCCACAATATGAACCCCGAGTTCGTCATGGGATTCTTTGGCAATCTCTCTTCCGAGCACGCCATCGAGCTCCTCCGCGAGCTTCTTGGCCGTGGGCCCTCCAACCTCCAACTCGTTGTTCAAATCTGCCAGAAGTACAACGACCAGCTTGGTGCTGATAAGTGCATCAAGGTTTTCGAGGACTTCAAGTCCAACGAGGGCCTGTATTACTACCTCGGTGCCATCGTCAACAACTCCCAGGAGGCTGACGTCCACTTCAAGTACATCGAAGCCGCTGCTAAGCTCGGACAGTTCAAGGAGGTCGAGCGTGTCTGCAGGGACTCCACTGTCTACGATGCCGCTAAGGTCAAGAGTTTCCTCATGGATGCCAAGCTCGCCGACCCTCGCCCTCTTATCCATGTCTGCGACAGGAACGACTTTATTGAGGAGATGACTGCCTACCTCTACAGCAACAACCTCCACAAATACATCGAGGTCTATGTTGAGAGGGTGTCCCCCGGGAAGACGCCCATGGTCGTCGGAAAGCTCCTCGAGCTTGACTGCAACGAGGACTTCGTTCGCAACTTGCTCAACACCGTCGGCCAGGCCTGCCCCGTCGACGAGCTCGTGGAGCAGGTCGAGCGCCGCAACCGCCTCCGCCTCCTCCAGCCTTGGCTCGAGGCTCGCGTCGCCACTGGTAACACTGAGCCCTCAACCCATAACGCCATCGGAAAGATTTACATTACTCTTAACCGCGACCCCGTCCAGTTCCTTTCCAACAACCAGTTCTATGAGCCCGCCGTGCTCGGAAAGTACTGCGAGAAGCTCGACCCTTCCCTCGCCTTCCTTGCGTACAAGAAGGCTGGAGGCGCCTGCGACGAGGATCTTCTCCGCGTCACCACCGAGAACGGGCTCTTCAAGGACCAGGCCCGCTACCTCGTCGAGAAGCAAGATCTGGAGCTCTGGGCTGTCGTTCTTTCCAAGGAGGAAGACACCAACAAGCGTGCTCTCATAGACCAGGTTGTCCAAACCGCCCTCCCCGAGACCAAGAACCCCGACGAGGTCTCCACCACAGTGAAGGCTTTCCTTGCCGCAGACCTCTCGATCGAGCTCATCGAATTGCTTGACCGTATCGTTCTTCAGGGATCCGAGTTCTCCAACAACAAGAACCTGCAGAACCTCCTCATCCTCACCGCCGTCAAGAACGATCAGGACAAGGTTATGGAGTACATCAACCGCCTTGATAACTTCGACGGACCTGAGATCGCTAAGATTGCTGCCAACGAGCAGTATATGCTTTACGAGGAGGCTTTGACAATCTACACCAAGTTCGCCAAGACTGCCGAGACCGAGGAGGCCAAGAACGAGCTCAATGTCTCCGCCATTGAGGTTTTGGTCGACAAGATGAAGGCCCTCGAACGCGCCAAGGAGTTCGCCGAGAGGGTTTCCGTCAAGGACTGCTGGAGCAAGCTTGCCGGCGCTCAGCTTTCTGAGGGAATGATCCACGACTGCATCTCCTCCTACTGCAAGGCTGAGGACGCCACCAACTACCAGGCTGTGATTGCTGCCTCGGAGGCCGAGAACAACTACGAGGACTTGGTTACCTACTTGGTCATGGCGAGGAAGGATATCAAGGAGAACGAGCTCGACACGGCGCTCATTTATTCTTACGCCAAGACGAATGCCACCTCCGACCTCGAGCAGATGGTTTCGTCCCCCAACGTCGCCAACATTATGGAAATCGGAGAGCGCTGCTTCATCGAGGGCCTCTTTGACGCGGCCAAGCTGCTCTTCGAAAGCATCAACAACAATGCCAAGTTGGCTCTCTGCTACGTCAACCTCGGTGCTTACAGGGAGGCCGTTGACGCCGCCACCAAGGCCAACGCCATTAGCACTTGGAAGGAGGTGAACGTCGCCTGCGTCAAGGACGGAGAGTTCAGGCTCGCTGCCATGTGCGGTCTTCACATCATTGTCCACCCCGACCACCTCGAGGAGCTCATTGGCACCTACGAGGGTGTTGGGCAGCCCATGGAGCTCATCACCGTCATGGAGCAGGGCCTTGGCCTCGAGGGAGCCCACGCCGGCATCTTCACCGAGCTCGGTGTTCTTTACTCCAAGTACAACCCTGACAAGCTTATGGAGCACATCAAGATCTTCTGGAGCAGGATGAACGTCCCTAAGATTTTGAGGGCTTGTGAAGCCGCCTACCTCTGGGACGAGTGCGTGTACCTTTACAAGGAGGACGGACAGCACGACTCCGCTGTCAAGTGCATGATCGACCACGCCAGTGCCTTTAAGCACGACCTCTTCCTCGACTGCGTCCAGAAGGCGAGGAACCAGGAGGTTCACTACAAGTCAATCAGCTTCTACACCGAGCAGCACCCCATGAACCTTGTGAGGCTCCTGCAGGTCCTTACCCCTTCCCTGGACCACGCGAGGGCCGTCCACATGTTCAGGAAGAGCGACTCCCTTGGTTTGGTCATGCCTTACCTCAAGACCGTCCAGAAGGAAAACCTCACCGCGGTCAACGAGGCTGTCAATGAGACTTACATTGAGGACGAGGACTACGAGGCTCTCCACACTTCCATCGAGGAGTACGATAACTTCGATCAGATCGCTCTTGCCCAGAAGCTCGAGAAGCACGAGCTTCTGGAGTTCAGGAGGATAGCCGCTTACGTTTACAAGAAAAATAAGAGGTGGAGCCAGAGCATGAACCTCAGCAAGCAGGACAAGATGTATAAGGACGCTATCGAGACCGCCAATTTCTCCGAAGATGCCGCCCTTGTTGAGGAGCTCATGAGGTTCTTTGTCGGAGTCCAGGACAAGGAGTGCTTCTGCGCCATGCTCTATACTTGCAACGACCTCGTCAAGCCCGATGTGGCCATCGAGCTCGCCTGGAGGAACAACTACACTGATTACGCAATGCCCTACCTGATCCAGTACGTCAAAAATCTCTCCGAGAAAGTCAAGGAAATAGACGACAGAACTGCGCCCAAGAAGGAGGCGGAGCTCCAGAACGACGCCGCTGTAGCCGCCGCTAACATGATGTACAACGAGACCATGATGATCACAAATACGCCTTACAACGGTGGGATGGATCAGGGTTACGGAGGAGGAGGAATGATGCCCCAGATGGGACAGCCCAACATGGGGATGATGAACGGGCAACAGATGGGGGGACAGATGGGCATGGGCAACGGCATGTATTAGGGCGGAAGAGGGAAATTGCGGGGTTTGGGGAGATTTCGAAGAATTGGGTTGGCGAGGGGGGGAGCGGGGAACTTCTTCTTAGATAGGGAACGGGGCCCTACTACACTTAACAAAAACACTATGATACCAATAAATCCATCGTCTTATGCACACTCATTTACCACCTCCGAACCATCCCTTGAATCCACTGTCCGCAGCAACCGCTGCAGCCTCAGCCTCTTCCTTGGCATCTTCTTTTCCCTTCAGCTTGGCTTTGAGTTCCTTGTTCTCGTTCATGTACCTCTGGAGCCTTTGCCTCAGTACTTCTATTGTGGCATCCTTTTGCGCCGCCCTAACCCTTAATTCTGCAATCTCCTCCACCTTCTCGTCGACAGCGCCGAAGGCGCTTGTGCAGTTCCAACCTTCAAACGCCACATTGATATTGGACATGATTGAAGATCTGTGAGGAGGGGAGGAGGGGGCGAAGAGAATTAGGAACCAGATGGATAAGCGAGGGGAAGGAGGGAGAGAGTTCTTAAATCGGGCACGAGCGAGCGAGCTGAAGGCACCCCGAAAACCTCACCTCCGTGCTCCTCCCACAGGAACCCCCGAAGTATAACCGGAAGCCGTGGAGCTCTTGCGTGAGAACCAGCTACTCCTCTTCGATCCGTTTCTTGCGAGCGGAGCCGACACGGAACGGGCGAGCCGGAAGCTCCTCTTACGCCCATCCACACCCAGCGATCCGAGGATTTTCTCATTTTCGACGTCTAGCTCCTCCTCGCTTACGCCCAGCATGCGAAGCGCCTGAAAAGGTATCATTTGGGACGAAGCAGTTAGATAAAAGTGTGCGGGGGGGGATTTGACGAGAAACAAACACACGATTCTGAACTAACCTTCTCACGATTCAGCCTCGTGGCATCGTAGCCCATCAATAACTCAGCCTTGGCGCTCGCTCCCTTCTCGGGCTCTGGAGGCATCAGCGAAAGGATTTGACCAGCAATCTGCAAATCGTCTTCTGTCACACCCATCTGACGAAGGACCTTGGCCCTTGCAAGCTGGGTCTGCGATAAACCAAACTTCTTCATTACCACGTCATCCTGGGTCATCATTGTAGAGACATGGGGCGTGGCCATGTTATCTGAGGTCGGAGGGGGTGGCGGGGCGTCCGGACTCCCGGGAGAGGGCGGAAATCCTACTGGCATCTGACTGAATCGGCTGGTGTTGGTTTGGTTTTTGGGGGGCTGGTTGGGTCAAGTGTAAGCGTGACGTAGGAGGATACAACTCTAGGGTGCGTCCGTACGAAATCCGATAAAAAATTCTCACCAAAAGGGCCACGGGGGGAGAATTGAATGAATTTTTTTGGGTTCCTTGGTTCCTATCCCCAGCCTTTTCACTTCTTCATCCGTTTGTGTTGTATGGGCCCGGATAGTACCGCGAAAGGACCAACGGCCGAGGACATTATGCTTGGGATCCGAAGTCCGCCCATGTCAGGCCGCGCTACCAAGCTCTCCTCCCGGCCAGCCAATGTCAATCCAATCGAAATTGAAACCCTCGGACTTGAGGACTCCAAAGTTCCTGCAGAAAACCAGGAGCTTCTGTCTGCGCGAGCTGTAAACCCCACCCGGAGACCTAACACCGCGAGGCGGCGGAAAAAAGGCGGCCCGAGTGGAGAGGGAAGTAGCATTACCGACACCTTCTCGCAGGGTGGTGGGTTGCACAACTTGCTGAGCCTTTCGGGAGACGTCTCCATTGCGGGGGAAATATTGCAGCACGCCGCGTCGTCTGATCCTCTCCTCGCCATTTTGACTAAGAAGACGTTCTCTCTCAACGATGAGCTCATGTTGGCAGCAGAGTCTGGGGACATGTCCAAGCTCTCCAACCTCTTGTCGAGTAATAAACCGTCCAGCAACACCATCCTGCTGAATCCCAGCTCAACGATTCTAGCCTCTTCTTCCGACTCGTCGACCCCATTGCACCAGGCAGCCTCCAGAAATAGGTTCCAGGCAGCCGCCGCTCTCCTTCTGGCAGGGGCCCCAGTGGACGCTCGAAATAAGTCGGGGGAGACTCCGCTCCACCTCGCTTGCTACGGCGGACACATGACTCTCGCCGAGCTGCTCATAGACCACTGCGCTTCTATAGACGCCCTAAACGAGTACGGGGAGACGCCCCTCCACTACGCATCAAGGAAGGGTAATGCCGGGAGTGTGAGGATGCTTTTGCAGAGGGGGGCGGACGCGTCCATCGAGAGCAGCCTTGGGGACAAGGCGGAGGAGGAGGCTGAGGGGAAGAGAGTGTTGGAGGCCTTTGAGAGCTACAAGAACGACAGAAGGGGGGGGGGGGAAGGGGGAAACGGCCAGGGGCTCAAGGGGATCAAGAGGCTGACGAACAAGACCTTACTCAACATGCTGAGCTTCCTAAACGCAAAGGAGTTGTGCAGGGCTGCATCGGTGTGCGGGAGATGGCACAGAATGTGCGAGGACCCAGGCCTCTGGAAGAATCTGGGGGTTCGGAGGTGGGAGCTCGCCCTCGCAGGCAGCATGGGGGGGCTCGTTGGGGGATTGGGGGGAATAGGAGGCAGCAGCAAGCCCAGCAGCAAGTCGAACTCGAGGTCGAGCAGCAGGGCAAATAGCAGGCCGAACAGCAGGCCAACCAGCAGCGACGGGGGGGGGATGGATGGAGCCCTGGACGCCTTCCAGGCACCGCCCATGTCAATGTTCAGACCCGCCTTGGGCGGCGGCGGGAGGAAGAAGCGGTAGGAAGTGGTGGCGATCATGTTGTTTTTTAATAATGTACCGATATTGAATGCACGCCTCAATTTTATTGTTTCCAAATTTGAGACACCTGCAGGTTGAGAAGACGTTTTCCTGAAAGACTGAAGGAATTTGAATTGGGTTGAATAAAAGTTTGAACCCGATGGATTCGAAGCACGAAACTGCGTTCCTGACCTCCCCCTCCGTGTCGAATCCGGAAAAGAGGTTCATTGACGGAGATAACATCCCTATCCTTGAGACATACCATGTAGTGAGTCCCGACCAGGCTGTCCCTGAGCCAAGTCTACTCCAGAGTCGGACTCCAAATCCAAACCGCCGCCATGTTGATCGACAAGACGCCTTCCAATTGATCCTTTCCACCCCAAAAGGCATAGGTGGGAACTGCTCAGCTGAGCAGAGCGGCCCTCTTACAGACCCAGGGAAGCGAAGGTCCAAAAGTGGCAGACTGCTGCTGGGGGAGATTACTTCGCCACCTAAAAACAACGGGAGGGGGACAAGAAGGAGGTCAAGTGAGGGGAGAAAGCCCCGAAATATCCGAGGGAGCGCGAGGAAGCAACAGGCTCTCGGGCAAGGGATGGGGGGGGGTTTCGCCACCAAACTAATGGCACTCAAGCCCCCGAGAGGTGGGAGTGGGAAGAAGAGAACGAGTGGTACGGGGTTAACAAACAAATTGAGCTTCGCGTCAGCCGCCGCCCCCCTGAATAGGCATAACAGCTCTCCCCTGATTGTCCCTGATGGCAGCCAGGCCACCTCCTCCGGGAGTGAGAACGTCAACCCGAACAACCCCTCAAACCCCCGGGTTGCGACGTCGGTCCTTGGGTTTGGGAAGCCCCTTCCCCCCGCTTCCTCCTGCCTGCCTTATCACGCGGATCAACCCGCGGGGCATGGGCTGAAGTTGGGATCGGCTGCGGCCCCGGCACACGGTAAAGTGGCGGCACGAAGACCAAACCCTAACGCGAGGCTACCGTCGACGGGGGGAGGGGGGAAGACGGGGGGGAGGAAGTCAATGATGGGAAGTAGGAGCGTCGGTAACAAGAACTGCGTCGGCGGGAGTCGAGGGAGAGAGGTTGTCGGGGGGAGGAAGAAGGAGGGGATCGAGAAGGAGATGAAGAGCAGCGCTAGAAACTTGTTCAAGGAGGTGGGGGAGGTGGAAGAGGGAGTGGGAGGGGGAGTGGTGGGGAGCCTGGAGAAGGCCGAGAAGACGCCGGTGAGGGAAGGGTTCGTTAGCCCGCTTTTCAAGCAAGTTGACAGCGACGAGAGGATTAGGAGGAGGGGGGTGGAGAAGGGGGAGGGAGAGCTTCCTTTCGGGAGCTGCACTCCTGACAAGAAGAGCGGCGGCGGGGGGAGGAGGGGAAGCGGGAGCAGGGGGAGCGGGGGGGGGAAAGGGAAGTTAATGATGAGCAGGCAGATTACGAGGGAGGAGCTGCTTCAGTTCCTAGAGGAGGAGAGCGAGGGGGGGAGGAGGGTGGGGACCCCTGAGGGGGCCGGGGGCGAGGAAATCAACGAAGTTCTGAGCGAGATGGACCTCGACGAGACCGTTGCGGTGCTCCTGAGCCCGACAAAGAAAAGGAGGACCAGCCCACGGAGGGTGGGAGGGAGGAAGGGGACGGGGGAGATAGGGTTCGCAGGAGGGGGGACGACCACCCCAGTCGCAGCCCTAATGACCAAGAAAATTACCCCAGATGTGCTTGAGGTCCTGCTCAAGGAGGGGGGGGGGGGGGGGGTTAGGGGAGGAAGGGAGCTTGACATGGACGACGGAGTAGAAGACGACGGAGTAGAAGACGACGGAGTAGAAGACGACGACCACGACGACATAGACGTGGACAGCGGGGACGACGGTGAGGTCAGCTCAGAGTCGGACGAGCTGGAGGATAGTAGCTTGATCGATAACTCGTACGAAGCTGGCAATGTGGGGGGGAAAGGAGGAGGGGACAACATGAGGATGAAGATGAAAATGACACCAGAGCAGTTCATGGAGATCAACAAGGAAATCGACAATGAAGCTGTATACGAAAATGGGGAGGAAGAGGATGACGAGCAGGGCGATGAGCAGGACGACGGACAGGGGCCGAGATCACCGGTTGAAAGATCACCAATGAAAGTTAGCTTGACTTTTAGCGACGCTCCCGAAGTTGAGGACGAGAACTTTGAGGACGAGAGCTTAGTAGAGGAATGCATCGAAGGGTTCAAAATCAGTGGCTGCATCAGTCCTACTCAGGAGGATTATATTCAGGAGGATTGCATAGGAGAGGTTATGGAGGGGGACGAAGATGAGGACGACGATTACACGGGAATGAACATGGGAATGAAGACGGAGATGGACAAGAGAATAAGTAGTGGAGAAATTAGAAAACTCATGGAGGACTTTGGTGACGTTGCCAAGGACGATAAAAATGAGGAAGGGAAGGATTACGACGATGAGGAAGAGGAGGAGGAGGAGGAGGAGGAGGAGGAGGAGGAGGAGGAGGAGGAGGAGGAGACTAGGCTTGGAGCGGTCATGGCTGGTAATGTGAGAATGCTTGGCCCGTGGGTTGACATGGATGAGGTAGACGTCATGTACAAGGTACCGGTTGACAAGGACGGCAAGGTCAAGAGGAGGAGGAAGAGGAACAGGCACAGGTGAGGGCGGGATTGGAGAGAGAGAGAAGGAAGGAGAAGGCTCGCACGGCGAAAACGCGGCGAAAGCACACGGATTTCCTCCCCCAAAAAACTCCCCAAACTAACCCAAATAATCCCAGGTTCGTCGCGTTTAGGGTGAACCTCCCTGTGATCCCCGAGTCCTGCGGTGGCGTCGACATGAAGCTCCGCGTCGGCAGGAAGAAGGCCTCCTCTTCCCTCCTCGGCTCCCCTTCCAGGGCTGGACCCCCTACCGCGGAGGACATACTTTACGGCTTCGGGAATACGGGGAGTACGGAGAAGGAGAACGAGGGGACGAAGGGAAACGAGAGGAAGAAGGAGAAGGGGGGGAAGAGGGGGGGACTTACGAAGGACCTTAAAAATAGTAAACCTAAAACACCAACCAAACCCAGGCACGGGGGTAGGGGCTTCAGGGGAAGGGGGAAGAAGGTCGTCAAGCGGGACGGGTCCTCGGTCGCTAGCGGCTTGGCGGGGGGGGATTTCGACCTCGAGGGCACGTTTGACTTCGGTACCTCCGAGCTCCCTGGTAAAGGTCCCAGCCCCGGTAAGGTTGAGATCAAGGACGACACGTACGGAGCGTGGTTCGCGGAACAGATAGGGTGGCAAGGGGCGGAGGGGGAGGAGGAGATTGGGGAGGGGAGCGTCGAGGACGGGGGGGAGGTAACGAACAGGCTGGCGTTCCGGGCGGTCGTGGACAAGGACTTTGAGGGGCTGCTAGGACTCACGGGCTCCACAGTGAACGAACCGGGGGACGCGGTTAGGGGGGTTGAAGACATGTACGGCAACAACCTCCTCCACGTGTGCTGCCAATTCGGGTTCAAGAGGGGGGTTAAACTCTGCGTCAGGGCGGGGATGGACGTGGACGCTCGGAACAAGTACGGCAACACTGCCATGCACTTTGCGGTGGAGGGGGGGAGGAACAAAATCGCAGAGTACCTGAAGAAAAAGGGGGCGGACACCGAAGTCAGGAACGAACTTGGACTCACGTGCTACGAGAGGGTGGGGGTGGAAGAGGAGATTGTTTAAGGGTAAGGGGAGGGAAATTATTGTTTTGCAAAGGGATCTGGCTTTCACATTTATAATACTCTCCCCCCCTCCACCCCCTTCACTTCTTCCCACTCTCCATCTTGCACACGTTTACTTCGTCTGGTTCTTGACCCCCTCAATCCTCTCCCTGATAGCGTCCTGATCCCCCAAGTACCTCCCCTTAAGCGGTGTGATAGCCCCCTCCTGCACGATGGGTTTAAGGTCCTCGTCCAGCTCGTACACCAGCGGCGTTCCCGTCGGGATGTTGAGCTCGGCTATGGAGTCCTCGGATATTCCGTCGAGGTGCTTCACGAGGGCCCTGAGGGAGTTTCCGTGGGCGGCGACTAGGACGGTCTTCCCGGACTTCAACTGGGGGACTATGGAGGACTCGTAGAAGGGGAGGACGCGGTCGAGGGTCGTCGAAAGAGACTCGGTGAAATCGTCCGCGACCGTGATGTCGTCGTACTTGGACTCGTTGCTCGGGTGGTGCTCCGACCCCCTGTCAACCGTGGGGGGGGGAACGTCGTAGGACCTCCGCCAGACCAGGACCTGGTCCTTCCCGTACTTGTCCACAGTCTCCTGCTTGTCCAGGCCCTGCAGGCCGCCGTAGTGACGCTCGTTGAGCTCCCAGGCCTGGGTCTGGGGGATCCACATGAGGTCGGTCTGCTCTAGGACATGCCAGAGGGTGCGGATGGCGCGCTTGAGCTTGGAGGTGAAGGCAATGTTCGGGACAATGCCCTCAGCCTTGATGAGCTGACCGGCCTGGATGACCTCCTCGTGACCCTTGGGGGAGAGGGGGACATCAACCCAACCGGTGAACTTGTTCTCAAGGTTCCAGGTAGACTCCCCATGACGAACGAGGACGAGGGTGTGCTTGTTGCGGTAGAGGTTGGTAGATAGGAGACGATTGAAGGGCGTGAGGGATCTAATGAGAGGTTGAGGAGGGTGGGGGGGGGGGTGGGGGGTTAGGTTGGGGTTTTGGGTGTGAGGTGAAGTTGGCCGAAGCCGGCAATGCAAAAGGAAAAAAAAGGGAAGTGATGGGTATTTTGGGGGTGTTTTACGCCTACAGATAGCTATGTATACGTAAACAATGAATACTACCTACCTACGTGCCGCAAACATCTTAAATTAGGACAATTAAAGGATTGAGAAGATTGTGGGCAACTTTCTCCTTTCAGCTTTCTTGATGTTGGAACAGCAGCTCCTCCTGGTACCCAACCTAAATAATATTTAATAGTCCGTGAAGGGGATGAATTTACTTCTCGACTTTTATTTATGCAACAACAAACCTTTAGACGGACTTTAGACAAACTTTAGTTCGGACAGCCTTAAATCCAACTAATCAAGCACACAGAGTTAGAGAAACTCCAGAATTACTCTCCACAAAACTTTTGGTATCTTCTCACGTGCCTCACTTTCCCTTAGCGGTGAGGCTTCAACTCCGTCATTTCGCTTTCGCTTCCTAGCCGATCTCCTGGGTGGATCCTCCACGTGATCCCAGGTTCCCTTGAGGCACAGCAGAGCGTTGACGCGTTCGATCACAGCGACATTGCGGTGCCACCTGTAATGGAGAAGGTCTAAGACGGTGGACATATTTTGATCTGCAGCAGCAGCGATCAAGGCGGTGCAATCCATGAAAGCATCCAATTCGACGGAGATGGCAGGGGATAAACTGAGCTTCATCAGGGCGGCGCAATCTCTGAAGGCGTCTTCGCCAATCTTTGTCACTCCGTCTGGAATTGTGATGGCCGTGAGGGAGGAGCAGTCTTCGAAGGCGTGTTCACCAATTGTCGTCACTCCGTCGGGGATTGTGATGGCAGTGAGGGAGGAGCATTCATTAAAGGCGCATTCGTCAATCATCGTCACTCCGTCTGGGATTGTAATGGCAGTGAGGGAGGAGCATCCGTCGAAGGCACCATTGCTAATCGTCGTCACTCCGTCTGGGATTGTGATGGCGGTGAGGGAGGAGCATCCCGCAAAGGCTTGATAGCCAATCGAGGTCACTGAGTCCGGGATTGTGATGGCCGTGAGGGAGGAGCATTCGTAAAAGGCGCCAACGCCAATCTTTGTCACTCCGTCTGGGATTGTGATGGCGGTGAGGGAGGAGCAGTTTTGGAAGGCGCCCCTACTAATCGTCATCACTCCATCTGGGATGGTGATGGCCATGAGGGAGGAGCATTCGTCGAAGGCATATTCGCCAATCCTCGTCACTCCGTCTGGGATTGTGATGGCCGTGAGAGAGGAGCATCCAGAGAAGGCGCCATTGCCAATCGACGTCACTCCATCTGAGATGGTGATGGCCATGAGGGAGGAGCATTGGTCGAAGGCGCATTTGCCAATCATCGTCACTCCGTCCGGGATGGTGATGGCCGTGAGAGAGGGGCATTCAGAGAAGGCTTGAACATCAATCATCGTCACTCCGTCCGGGATGGTGATGGCCGTGAGGGAGGAGCATTCTTCGAAGGCGCTTTCGCCAATCTTCGTCACTCCGTCCGGGATGGTGATATCCGTGAGGGAGGAGCATCCGAAGAAGGCGCCAACGCCAATCGTTGTCACTCCGTCCGGGATGGTGATGGCCGTGAGGGAGGAGCATTCAGAAAAGGCGGAAACGTCAATTATCGTCACTCCGTCAGGGATGGTGATGGTAGTGAGGGAGGAGCATTCAGAGAAGGCATATTCGCCAATCATCGTCACTCCGTCCGGGAGGGTGATGGCCGCGAGGGAGGAGCATCCTTCGAAGGCGCCCAGGTTAATAGTCGTCACCGAGTCCGGGATTGTAATTGCCGTGAGGGAGGAGCATCTGTAGAAGGCGCGTTGGCCAATTGTCGTCACTCCGTCCGGGATGGTGATGGCCGTGAGGGAGGAGCATTCAGAGAAGGCCCAGTGGCCAATCATCGTCACTCCAACTGGGATTGTGATGGCTGCGAGGGAGGAGCATTCGAAGAAGGCGTTAACGCCAATCGTTGTCACTGAGGCCGGGAGTGTGATGGCAGTGAGGGAGGAGCATCCATAGAAAGCCAAGTTGGCAATCGTTGTCACTCCGTCTGGCATTGTGACGGCCGTGAGGGAAGAGCATTTGTAGAAGGCACGCTTGCCAATCATCTTCACTCCGTCCGGGATGGTGATGGCTGGGAGGGAGGAGCATTCGTAGAAGGCACTCTTGCCAATCGACGTTACTGAGTCTGGGATTGTGATGGCTGCGAGGGAGGAGCATCCGTAGAAGGCTCTCTCTCCAATCATTGTTACTCCGTCCGGGATTGTGATGGCTGCGAGGGAGGAACATCCGTAGAAGGCGCCATACTCAATCCTCGTCATTCCGTCCGGGATTGTGATGGCTGCGAGGGAGGAGCATCTGATGAAGACGCAAATTCCAATCGACGTCACTCCGTCCGGGATGGTGATGGCCGTGAGGGAGGAGCATCTACTGAAGGCGCCCAGGTTAATAGTCGTCACTCCAATTGGGATGGTGATGGCCGTGAGGGAGGAGCATCCCCAGAAGGCGGCAACGCCAATTGTCGTCACTCCGTCCGGAATGGTGATGGCTGTGAGGGAGGAGCATCCCCAGAAGGTTTCATCGGCAATCGACGTCACTCCTTGTGCAAAAGTCACTTCTGTAAGCGCACGATCGTCTTTGAAGCTCCCTGTCTCGTCTGTGCCATAGTATACTGCTGTTTGGGGCATTTTCCTACATTATTGACGGGCTCAGGGGGGTTAGTGTGGTGTGATTGACAAAGAACAAGGGAGAGGGATGGTGAGACCCTCAAGGATGTGTAATTGCGGCGTCAATGGCTGTTATCTGCCCCATATAAACCCCAATATGATACTAAGAACATCGGGAATATGGCCGAAAGTAGTATTATCTCGTCTATGAGACGAAAAAGCCCAATGCTCAGTCAGTCGACCGTGATGAAGAGGGGAAATAACTTGGTTCCTTGACGTGAATAGGAAACTAAAACCAACGATAGGACAAACATACAACTGCATAAAGCCTTAACAAGGGTCATCATTGTCATTGTTGTCCGCTTTACCTTTTTTTTGATAGATTTATTTATTGCCCCATTTCTCCCTCCACTGAGGGTGGGTTTGGCCAGACCTGTTTGTTTTCCCCAAATAACTACGATTTACACGGCTCTTATCCGATTCAGAGGAGAGGGGGGTGTTGAAGTTCGTGGTTTGTTTCGAAGAATTAAACTTGACGCCCTCAAATATTTCTATTTTTTTACCCAACAAACTTTAGTTCGACAGCCTTAAATCCAACTAATCAAGCGCAAAGAGTTAGAGAAACTCCAGAATTACTCTCCACAAAACTTTCGGGACCTTCTCACGTGCCGGAGTTACCCTTAGCGCTGGGGCTTCAACTCCGTCAGTTCGCTTCCGCTTCCTAGCCGATCTCCTGGGTGGATCCTCCACGTGATCCCAGGTTCCCTTGAGGCACAGAAGAGCGTTGACGCGTTCGATCACGGCGACATTGCGGTGCCACCTGTAATGGAGAAGGTCCTCGACAGTGGGCATATTTTGATGGGCCGCGGCAGCGATCAAGGCGGTGCAGTCCAAGAAGCAGCCTGCACCGATGGAGACGGTAGGAGATAAACTGAGTTTCGTCAGGGCAGAACAATCTCTGAAGGCGGAATGGCCAATCTCCTTCACTCCGTCCGGGATGGTGATGGCCGTGAGGGAGGAGCATCCTTCGAAGGCGTGATGGTCAATCTCCCTCACTCCGTCTGGGATTGTGGTGGCTGTGAGGGAGGAGCATCCTCTGAAGGCGCTATTGCCAATCATCGTCACAGAGTCCGAGATGGTGATGGCTGCGAGGGAGATGCATCCGTAGAAGGCTCTAATGCCAATAGTCGTCACTCCATCCGGGATGGTGATAGCCGTGAGGGAGGAGCATCCTGCGAAGGCGGTGCTGTCAATCGTTGTCACTCCGTCCGGGATTGTGATGGCTGCGAGGGAGGAGCATTCCTGGAAGGCGGCATCGCCAATTGTCGTCACTCCGTCCGGGATTGTGATGGCCGTGAGGGAGGAGCATCCAGAGAAGGCGTGTTCGGCAATTGTCGTCACTGAGTCCGGGATTGTGATGGCCGTGAGGGAGGAGCATAAGAAGAAGGCATATTCGCCAATCATCGTCACTCCGTCTGGGATTGTGATGGCCGTGAGGAAGGAGCATCTGTTGAAGGCGCTTCTGCCAATCATCGTCACTGAGTCCGGGATGGTGATGGCTGCGAGGGAGGAGCATCCTTGGAAGGCATGACTGCCAATTGTCGTCACTGAGTCCGGGATAGTGATGGCCGTGAGGGAGGAGCATCCCCAGAAAGCGTGATCGCCAATCGTCGTTAGTCCGTCCGGGATGGTCATGGCCGTGAGGGAGGAGCATCCTTGGAAGGTGCTTTCGCAAATTGTCGTCACTCCGTCCGGTATGGTGATGGCTGCGAGGGCGGAGCATCCGTGGAAGGCGTAATCGCCAATCATTGTCACTGAGTCCGGGATGGTGATGGTCGTGAGAGAGGAGCATCCGTAGAAGGCTTCCTCGGCAATCGACATCACTCCTTCCGGGATGGTGATGGCCGTGAGGGAGGAACATCCTCCGAAGGCGCTAATGCCAATCGTTGTCACTCCGACTGGGATAGTGACGGCCGTGAGGGAGGAGCATTCGTAGAAGGCACTTTCGTCAATTGTCGTCAGTCCGTCAGGGATGGTGATGGCAGTGAGGGAGGAGCAGTCTTGGAAGGCGCATTTGCCAATCTTCGTCACTCCGTCCGGGATGGTGATATCTGTGAGGGAGGAGCATTCGAAGAAGGCGTCTTCGCCAATCGTTGTCACTCCGTCCGGGATGGTGATGGCCGTGAGGGAGGAGCATCCTTGGAAGGTGCTTTCGCAGATTGTCGTCACTCCGTCCGGGATGGTGATGACTGCGAGGGCGGAGCATCCGTAGAAGGCGCGTTGGCTTATTGTCGTCACTCCGTCAGGGATGGTGATGGCCGTGAGGGAGGAGCATCCCCAGAAGGTGTCTTCATCAATCATCGAAACTCCGTCCGGGATTGTGATGGCCATGAGGGAGGAGCATTTGTAGAAGGCGCCATCGCCAATCGTTGTCACTCCGTCCGGGATAATGATGGCCGTGAGGGAGGAGCATTCGTAGAAGGCACTTTCGTCAATTGTCGTCAGTCCGTCAGGGATGGTGATGGCAGTGAGGGAGGAGCATCCTTGGAAGGCGCCCTCGCCAATCATTGTCACTGAGTCCGGGATGTTGATAGCCGTGAGGGAGGAGCAATCAGAGAATGCGACACGGCCAATCATCGTCAATCCGTCCGGGATCGTGATTGCCGTGAGGGAGGAGCATCCCCAGAAGGCGCCACGGCCAATCATCGTCACTCCATCTGGGATGGTGATGGCCGTGAGGGAGGAGCATCCTTCGAAGGCGCGAACGCCAATTGTCGTCACTCCATCTGGGATGGTAATGGCCGTGAGGGAGTAGCATCCATAGAAGGTTTCATCGGCAATCGACGTCACTCCTTGTGCAAAAGTCACTTCTGTGAGTTCACTATTGTATCTGAAGCTCCCTATACCATAGTATACAGCTGTTTTGGTCATTTAGGGAAGGGGAGAGTCCTGGGATTGAGAGGATCTTTTCACTGGTCATTTCGGTAACAGTTGAAAGCCCAAACTATTTGATACTGTTTATCTGCGAATTCCTACATTATTGACGGGATAAGGAGGGTTAGTGTGGTGTGATTGACAAAGAACAAGGGAGAGGGATGGTTGAGTCCCCTCAAGGATGCATCATTGCGGCGTCAATAGCGGTTCTCTTCCCGATAGCAACCACAATATGATACTAACAGTATCGGAAATAGGGCCCAAAGTTGTATTATCTCGTCTATAAGACGGTAATAAGAGGGGAAAAAACCCACGAATACTCGACCCCGATTGAAGGGGAAATAACTTGGTTCCTTGACGTGAATAGGAAACGAAAATCAACCATAGGACAAAATACAACTGGATGAAGCCTTAACAAGGGTCATCATTGTCATTGTTGTCCGCCTTACCTTTATTTGATAGATTTTTTTATTGCTCCTTTTCTCCCTCCATTCCCACTCCCAAAATTCCCCTTATTCAACCCACGTTACATCAATTTGACTCATATTTTGCACCCCAACCCCCCCCCTCCTCCCACACCCACCCTACAAGTCCATAATCTCCGCCCCCTCCTCCTCTTTCTTCATCTCCATCTCCCCCCCCCCGCCCCTGTCCCTCAAATCCACCCCCAATCACTCAAACCCACCCCCAATCAATCCTTCCTCTGTCCCCAATAATGTCACTATCTTGTATAAAAGTGCTCGATCTAACTCGCGTTCTCGCCGGTCCCTACTGCACTCAGCTCTTATCCGATCTCGGTTGCGTCATCCATAAAATCGAGCATCCCCACCACGGTGACATGACCCGTTCCTGGGGTCCACCTTTCGTTTCTCCGACTTCAGGTGTAGGGAAGGGTAGGGATTTAACGACGTATTTTACAAGCGTAAACAGGAACAAGAAATCCGTGGCTATGGACTTAGCTAAACCCTCTACTCGAAAAGCATTTGAGACTCTTGTGAGAGGTTCGGATGTAATCGTTCATAATTACTTACCCGAAACCTCTTCAAAGCTCGGTCTAACCTACTCATCAATATCAAAAATAAACCCCTCCATAATCTACGCATCTTTAACAGGCTACGGTACCTCAGGTCCTTTTTCAAACCGTTCAGGTTACGATGCCGTCACAAGTGGTATGTACGGATTAACCGACGCGACTGGTAACAATTTAGACGCTGTCGGTGTGAAGGCCGGGGTCGCTGTAACAGACGTTGTCGCTGGGTTAATTTTAGGGCAAGGTATACTCGCTAAACTATACGAGAGGGACGCTTTGGGAGGAAGAGGGGGGGGGGTTGATGATGATTTCGACGGTAGGGTTGAGGGTAGCTTAATGGCTGCACACCAGAGCATGCTGGTTAATAGAGCGTCTTCAGAGATTAACTCAGAGGGGGGAGGGGGGAGGGCTAGATACGGTAACGAGCATGAGTCTATAGTGCCATACCAAGTGTTCGAATGCGGGGGTGGTGGACACGTAGTTGTTGGGGTTGGTAACGACGGTCAGTTCAAGGATTTCGTTGGTAGGGTTGGGCTGGATGTTGAAGAGCTTGAGAGGGAGACTGGGAAGAAATTCGGTAGGAACGAGGATAGGGTGGAAAACAGGGCCGTGCTGATACCTGCGATTGAGAGGAAACTAATGGAGAAGGGTAGAGACGAGTGGTGCGGGGAGTGGGAAGACGCTGGGTTCGCGTTCGGACCGGTTAGGAGCATAAAGGAGGGCTTCTCATGCCCACAGAGCGTGGCACAGGAAATGGTTGTGGATTTAGAAGGTGTGAAGGTGGTGAACCATCCCCTTAAACACTCTGGTGTTTTGGACGTTGCTGAATGGACGAGACCACCGTTCAGGGGTGAGCATACAGAGATGGTTCTGAGTGAGTTTGCGGGGGTAAGGGAGGAGGAGATTAGAAGGATGGAGAGGGAGGGGGATATAGAGATTTGGAGGGAGGAGGAGGTTTAGATTTTAAAAGCGTGTGTGTTTTGGTTGGAGCGCATATTTTCTACCACTCTTATCTTTAACGAGAAAGGCTCATTCACACCCTCCTTTCTAGAGACTATATCTCGCTCTTGTCTCCCCCTCAGCTCTCTCTCTCCCTTGACTTCTCTTCCCTTCTCTTCCCTTGACTTTTCTTTTTTTCTTTTCCTTCTCTTCTCATCCCTTCACTTCCCTTCACTTCTCCTCATCCTCCTCCTCTCTCCCATCGTCCTCTACGTATATAATCCCTCTCTTCCTTTCCCCCAGAACCTGTTTAATCATAGCCATACTCCTCTTAACTTTCTTCTTCCTCTCCGGCTGTTGAAAAACAGTCCCGTTCCTCAACGCCATCCCTTGCTCCGTCCATAGTAAGTTGGACTCCCTGTACAGAACGAACCACAACTTATGTAAATCTGAGAAGGACTTCGTACGAAGCTGACGTGCTGTCCAGGGGTTACCGGCGGGCTCGGTACGTGAGGTGGGGGGAGAGAAGAAATGGGAGAGATTGGAGAGACCGATGGGGATCTTGTAACGGTCGCGTTCAGTCCCGACCCAGGTCCACTTCTTTGACTTTTGGAGTTGGGCGGGGGTCGTGGTGAAGGTGCGGTATGGGGATGTGTTTGGGGAGGTGTTTGGGGAGGGATTTTGGGAGGTGTTTTGGGAGGAGGCTATAGGGTTTGTGTTGTATGGTGATGATGATAGTGATGATGATATTGATGATGATATCGTGTTGTATTGTCTATTAGTTTTGCCATTCCATTTTAATCCCTTTCTTTGTATGTGTTTAATTATTGACTGATTCATTGTATACATTATATTGTGTGTGTATATGATGTGTGTATATATGTAGATACGCCTAATGTGTAGTTATACTTGTAATATGTAGTTAGAATGGGTTATAATGAGGCTGTAATGAATGGAGAACGTCGAGGGTGTTGATCAGAGGAGGATTTATTTCCACAAATTGACAACACACAACAACAACAACTTCTTATTGTGGGATTGTTGACTTAGGGTTAGGATTATTGAGTCAATTGAGTGATTATATATGTGTGTATTGTGTAAACAGAGGAATACGAAGAGAATGGAGAAAAAACAGAAATGGGGAGAAAAACGCAGAAAAGGAGGAGGAGGATGGACCTCAAAATTCAAGTGTGAGTTTTGAGCCCCAATTTAATTGCCATATTTCACTATATTCACACAAATAACAATACACACAACCAATACAATACTATATCACCCTAAATATACACTAATTGAACCGAAATTGTCAACATACAGCACAAATGAGAATAATGGGAACTTCACGGTCAAGCCAAACATGCCAATATCATCACAAGTACTCATTCAGCCTTCACAATTATGATATATACAAACTGCTGCCATCAAGTACACCAAAACTCACCACCAAATCGCCAAAAAGCCATCAAAACAAACAAAAACAACCCCTCACACAAACATCGTCCCTCTCCCCCCCCATCTTCCTCTCCCCCCTCCTTTAGTCATAATGTCAGGTTTCACAAAGCCTTTCGTCCCGAAGTTCACAGCCCACCCTGACATGCCTAAATGGTGTTACCCTGTAAGGGAGGATAAGGATGAGATGAGACAACCTGAGAGGGGGGAGGTTTTGAAGGTTATGAACTCACTTACTCGAACTAAGGTACCGTTTCAGAGTGAGTGAGGGGAGAGGGTGGGGGGGGGGGGATAAGAATTAACGGAGGGAATTGGGAGAATAGGGGGAACAGGAAGAAGAGATACACAAAGATAACAGCGAGAATAACAAGAATGATGAGAACCATGAGAACCGTGAGAGACATGAGAACCACCGAGAACCGCGAGGACAATTAGAACCACGAGAACAATGAGAACAATGAAAACCACGAGAACCGCACCAACTTCCACAACTGCAACAACTTCAACAACTGCAACAAATACAGCAACCTCATCGCCAAGACTTACAACACCTAATCCCCCCTCCCCCCCCCTCCCCACTCCCCCCAACCCTCCAGCTTCCGATGGTTCAAATCAAGTCCGTTGGTACATGTGTGGTCCAACCGTCTACGATGCCTCCCACATGGGTCACGCTCGAACTTACCTTGGCTTTGATATAATCAGGAGGATCATGGGAGAGTACTTTGGATATGATGTTACTATGGTTATGAATATTACAGATATTGATGATAAGATTATTATGAGGAGTAACGAGAAGGGGATTGGTAAGAGGGGGAGGAAGGGAGGGAGGGAAGGAAGAAAGGAAAAGAGAGAAAGGAGGAAGGAAGGAATAGGAATGAGAATGCGAACAAATGCGAACATTCAGCATGCTCGATATACCGTGTACTCACCAAATTCTCCTTCAATTCTCCCCCCCCCCAATCCTTCCTTCATCTCCCCCCCCCCCCCAGGTTTCGCGGAGCTAGCCAGGCATTGGGAAGTGGAGTTCCTCTCCGACATGGACAATCTCGGAGTCGTCCGTCCCGACGTGATGACTCGAGTATCCGAGTTCATGCCTGAGATAACCTCTTACATCACCCGTCTTATCGAAAAAGGTTACGCGTACGAATCCCAAGGTTCCGTCTACTTTGATGTCGGGAACTTCCATAATGGTAAAGAGGGACATTGCTACTGCAAGCTGTTACCCACGGCCATGGGCAACGCCGAGCTACTCAAGGAAGGCGAGGGTAGCTTAACGCAGGACTTTGGAAGCCAGAAAAGGAGCGGTAACGACTTTGCGTTATGGAAGAAATGTAAGGACGGGGAACCCAGCTGGGAGAGCCCGTTCGGTAACGGGAGACCTGGATGGCATATTGAATGCAGCGTTATGGCGAGCGACGTTTTCAGGAAACTGGGGAAGGAGACGGGAGGGATGGACATACATAGCGGGGGAGTTGATCTTAAATTCCCGCACCATGATAACGAGATGGCGCAAGCTGAGGCTGAGAGTGGGGATAAACAGTGGGTTAACTACTTCGTTCATTCCGGGCATTTGCATATTAAGGGGTTTAAAATGAGCAAGAGCCTGAAGAACTTCATCACCATCAGACAAGCGCTAGAGCAGAACACGGGGAGGCAGATTAGGATGTGCTTCTTGATGCACAAGTACAACGAACCCATGGACTACGGAGACGAGACCATGCAGCACGCGGTCGAGAGGGAGCGGTCTTTCCAGAACTTCTTCGGGAACGTTAAAGCCGCACTTAGATCCGCAACCGGTGAGGACATTGCAAGGTGGAGGGACCAGGAGGCTGAGCTTGGGAGAGCTATCGAAGAGGCGAAGGCCGGGGTAGGGAGGGCGCTTAAGGACGACTTTGATACTCCTCAGGCCCTCAAGGTACTGCAGGGACTGGTGGATAAGGTCAACCTGTACCTAAAAGGGAAGGAGGACGGGGGGGTTAAACCTGTGGAACTACTTGTTAGGAGCGCGGGGAGATACGTTACGGGGATATTCAAGGTCTTCGGACTTATACCGTCAGGGCAGGAGATCGGGTTCCCCGTGGGGGGGGGAGGGGGGGAAGGGGAAGATAAGGAGGAGGTTTTGAGACCGTTCCTTGACGCCATACTTAACTTTAGGGGAGCGGTTAGGGACGCGGCGAGGACGGAGGACTTCGGGAAACTCATGGAGATATGTGACGGGCTTAGGGACAAGGTACTACCGGAGCTGGGGGTACAACTGGAGGATAAGGAGGGAGGGAAGGGGGTATGGAAACTCGAGGACCCTGAGGAGGGGAGGAAGAGGAGGGAGGTTGAGGAGATGGAGAAGAAGAGGAAGGAGGAGGAGAAGGTTAAGAGGGAGAAGGAGGCCTTGGAGAAGAAGAAGGCCGCAATGGTAACGCCGGAGGAGTTTTTGAAGGCTATGAAAATGGAGGACGGGACACCGATGTATGGGGGATTCGGGGAGGACGGGATACCGAAGACGGACGGGAAGGGGGAGACGCTTAATAAAAGCGCGGGGAAGAAGGTTAAGAAATTGTGGGAGGGACAGAGGAAAAAATACGAAAAGGCAAAGGGGAAATAAAAGGGAGGGGAGGGGAAAGAGAGAGGGGGTGAAAGGGGGAGAGAGGGGGGGGGGAGAAGGGATTAAGGAAACATTAACAATTAGAAAACATGTGAAATACACTTTTTGGGAACGGAGGGAGGATAGGGTTCCTAGGACAAAGGAATCCCATAGATTCAGTTTCAAAGCCAGCTTTCTTCAACCAACCGAACATTTGAGTTAACCCACTTTCTTTGTGTGTCTTTTTGTAGAGCAAGAGCAAGAAACGTAAGCCCCC
>BRYA01000647.1:0-16825 GCA_030267965.1 Triparma columacea
ATGCTTTTTCACCCCCAAAAACGTACTTCATGGTTACTTCATTTTGAGCCAGGGCAAAAATGGCAAAATGATCAATTCCAAGAGAGCCCCTTGAATAATTGTAATTGCCCAACAAACACTAAACGCGCTGAATATTTCATTTCTAAGAGTCGTTTTTAAAGTCTCGCTTTCCTTTTTCTCCGTCCTTCTTCAAAATTAATGCGACAAGGACTCACTCACGTCACATCAGAGAAAGCCATCCATGTTAATTGCTTCCTCCCCGCTTCTTTCTTGCGCCCTCTTTCACTCCCTCCCCCTCTCTCGCCCTTCCCTGTCCACTCTTCCTACTCTTCTACTCATGCATACTTACCCTCCGCCAGCCGCGTGTCCAACCAACCTCTATCTTTCCCTGCTCCAGTTTTAAGTTACAGTTGTGGAATATATTCTTCTCCCCCTGCCTCCCCTTAGAAGTCAGAGAACGGGTCGTTGCCTGAGTAGATGGGGATAGAAGGTTCCTCGATGGAGTCAGGGTAAGGGTCGAAGTTGGAGGTGTCGCTGGCTCCAGAGACGTTGGGCAAAATGGGGGCAGGAAGCTTCTTCTCGACGAGGTGCTGCCAGTTGAGGTCGGAGAACCACTTGTGCTTCTTGATGTCCTCGGCCCCGGCCTTGAGGCAGCCGTAGCGCTTGGTAAGGTCGGCCAGGAGGAGCTTCTTGATGAGGGCCTTGACATTGCGGTCAATGTAACGGGGGAAGTTCAACTTCCCGGCGAGGATCTGCTGGTAGATTCCCATTGGATCGTCGTCGACGAAGGGAGGCTGGCCGGCGAGCATCTCGTAAACAAGGATCCCGAGGGTCCACCAGTCAACTCCCTTCCCGTGCCCCTTGTTGAGGAGAACCTCCGGCGCAATGTATTCGGGGGTCCCGCAGAGGGTGTACGTCTTGAAGGCAACGCGCTTTGCAAACCCAAAGTCAGTGATCTTGAGGTACCCGGTGGAGTCGAGCAACAAGTTCTCGGGCTTGAGGTCTCGGTAGATGAAGTCCTTCAGGTGAAGGAACTCGAAAATAAGAACCACATGGGCGGCGTAGAATTTGGCGGTGCTGTTGTCGAACCGTCCTGCCTTTCGTAAGTGCGTAAAGAACTCTGCGGAAAAAGTGAGGGAGGGAGGGAGGAGGAGGAGGGAGGGAAGGAAAGCGGAGGGTTAAGTTTTTGGGAGGGGGTTTGTGAGTTGAGGGGCGTGAAGAGCAGCGATACACCGCTCTCTCCGGTTATCCCAACTCTCCGTCCATGATACACCCCCGCGCGCTCGCGTGCTGTCCCCCTACCCCGGCCCAACGACCAACCCGGCCAACCGCGGCATCCTCTCTCATATTCTCACCTCCTCCAACAATGTACTCAAGGACCATAAAAAGGTAACGAGGGTCCTGGAAAGTCGCCGCCAAGTTAACAATGAAGGGATGCGGTTCGGCAGACAGGGTCTTGAGGATATTCTTCTCCGACAGCATGTGCTCGACCTGCTGAAGGCGGACAACCTCGGATTTCTTGAGCATCTTGATGGCATAGCAGTTCTGGTTGGCTTTGTGAGTAGCGAAGCGAACACGCCCGAATGAACCAGTTCCCAACGTCACCCCCAACTCAAAGTCTGCCTCGCTGACATTTCCTTCGATAGTTGCCTGTGGCAAAATAAGCGAGTGGGCGGGGAGAGCGGGGGTTAGAGGATTGGGGGAGGCAGGGGGCGCTTGGTGGGCAGGATGGGTGTCGCATGGAGGGTATATGGCAATTGACGAGGAGAAATCTGGGAGGGGTGGACGGACGGACTGAAGGGGGCAGGAGACAAGGACAGGAGTCTTTTTGGGTAGTTCCCGGATATGAGAGCCTTCTCATGGGGAAGATTTGTGCCACCGAGGGGGCAGGGCGGGCGCAGACTCGGGGGCAATGGACAGCTATTGGTCGAATGCACCCAATTTAGGCGGAGCGGACGGATTGGGGGGGTAGGGGGCCAGGGGGGGCAGTGATGATGCAGATGTCCCGAAATATGAGAGGCCCTCTCCTGGGGAAGATTTGGGCTGCCGCGGGGGCAGGACGGATGTGAACTGGACGACGGCGGACAACAACTCCCAAGGGGGGTTCTCATCTTGCGGGGGAGGTTGCTTCTTACCATAATATGGACAGATCCTAATTTGGTCGATTGCGGTTGTGGGAGGTGAGTACAACAGCCGCAAAAAACAAGGGGCAACCTGAACTAACTATTTGGACACTATGTTCCCTAAATAGTTAAGAGCGATTTCGGCTTAAATCTACCTACCTACCTTTTTATTTCCGTTTTACTTACCTGTTTATAATTAAAAACGCACTTTTTAATGAAAAAACGCCCTTTTTTAGACCTTTTTTTTTTGCATTAAATGAATAATTTAATTAATTTTCCAATTTGATCACGACTCCGTCAGAAATTCCCCGTAACGATCGCCCCCGCATAAGAAACTACATATAACGTACGTATACTCAACCTACCATCTGTTAGGGTTATTTTTTATGCCATAAAGGGGCATTTATTACACTTTATAGGGTCATTTATTACACGTTAACTATTTAGAGAGTACGATCCTAAATAGTTAAGAGCGATTTTGGCCAAAATCTACCTACCTACCTACCAACATAGTGTCCAAATCCAAGGTTCAGGTTGCCCCTTGCAAAAAAGGATTTTTTTTTTGGTTGTTTTTTTTGGCCCCCACCTTATCCCCTCTTTTGCGTTTGTGATCTAATTAATTTTGTCTCCCGGTCAGAGGTTGGGTGTCAGTAGCGGGAAGGCGCATAAATTACACAACAAGGACGTTGAATGGTGGACTTTATTCAAAGTGAGATGTGTGAATTTCAAAGCAACTGGAATCTTGCGCTCCGCACGCGGAGGCTTGAATCAGGATGGGAGTTTGGGGGAAATACGGAGGGGGGGACGGGGGATAAAGGGGTGAAGAGGGGGGGAATATGCAAATGCAACTTGAGCAAAGAATATCGGGCACCTGGGCAAACCACTTCGCATGTGCTGCAACATTTACTGTCCAGAAAGCCAAAATTCCGCGCCCAAATCTGAGTACGAAATAGCTTGGTATCCTGTCTTCGAACGCAGCGACTGTTATCCGAGATCTTTTGCCGCAACACGCAAAAGGGGGAGGAAAAAACAGCCTTTTACCAAGCATCAGGCCTATCGGCCTATTTTCACTCTTCCTTTTGATTTTTTGGGCGTGACTGGGTGAGTAACGGACATCTCCGGTTTTAATTAGCATCCTCATGTCGACCGGTCAACTTGTTCCGGCTACCACTTCGGAAGAGCTACCAGAAGGGCCAAATATCACAGTCAAAAGGGCCCACAATGTTCGAGAACTTGTGACAATCACCCCTCCATCATCTCCTCCTCCTCAACACGAAGAAGCCGGAGCCTCGGCCTTTTTGTCCATGGTGAACGGGAGCAGTTTCTACACCCTCCCCGCGACGGTCACGACCACCTTGAGGGAGGAAACTGAGGCCCATATTCGCAAGAGTGTTGGCCTCAACATGGGTCCTCTGCAGCAGAGCACCACCCAGGCGTGGTTCAAGTGCCTCGCCGAGGATGATGTTGCCTCAGTCGCGCAGTTGGCGACGAAGTACCCCTCCATGGTGACAGGTTCTTTCTTTGGGCAGGGTGTTCAGGTTGGGGATGGGGTTGCAGCAGGGTTGCCCACTTTGTGTGCTGCGTGCTTGTTGGGTAGCGATAAGGTCGTTGAGGTGAGTCGTTGGTGACAGGGCCCTTACTCTCGCCTTAATCTCACCCTGACAACCCCCCCCCCCATTCCCCTCCGCAGCACCTTTTACGCCTCCAGCCTCAACTTGCCTCTGCCCCCTTCTCCTGCATCTCCTCCACTCCCCCCACCCACTTCGCGTCCTCCGCGAACTCCGTGAGCTGCCTGCGCCAGCTCCTGGCCCTCCTTCCCCCCACGGCAGCAACTGCCGTGAACGGGAACGGAGACTCCATTCTCCACATGGCCTGCGAGTCCGGTGCTGCCGATGTCGTGAAGTTCCTCGTTAAGATCCTCCTCGACCGCCACGGCTCCAAGGGTGCTCTATCCCGCGTCGTCTTGGGCCTAAACTCCAGGTCCCTAAGTCCTCTTCACGTCGCCACAGCCCACGGGAACTCCAAGTGCGTCGAGACCCTCCTCTCAGCTTTGCCGGCCCCCCTTGCGAGGGCTTGTGCCAACCAGGCGGGAATCTCAGACCTTACTCCCCTCCACCTCTGTTCCTTCGGAGGCCTTGACAGCAGGGATGCCATGCTAGAAATAGCGCGGTCCGTCCTCTCCCGCGGTGGTGATCCAGGCGTTCACTCCAACGTCCTCCTCTCCACTCCCCTCCACCTCGCCTGCACGGTTTCTTTCGGCCAGCTCGTCTCCCTCCTCCTCAAGTCCGCAGCGACCCCAAACGCCAAGGACGAGGTAGGAATGACGCCTCTCCACGTTGCGGCCAAGTACGGGAACACACTCTGCGCTATGCTATGCGCGCAGGAGGGGGCGGACGGTACCGTTAGAGACGACCTTGGCAGGTCGGCAGCACATATTGCTGCGGGGGTTGAGGGAGGGAAGGAATGCCTACTCTACCTTCTAGCCGTGGGGCCCAAGATGAAGGACGCCAAGGACGCACAAGGGAGGGTTCCCATTCTTGAGGCCATCGAGGGAGGCCTCCTAGAGAACGTCGAGGTCCTCCTAAGAGCCGGTGCCAAGGTCGAGGATTCCACTATCATCAAGGCCAAGGAAATGCTGGTCAGCTCATGGCTGGTCCACGGGGCTGACGTTGAGAAGCTCACGGAGGTCGTTAAGATGGTCGAGAGTGTAAGCACAGGCATTAAGGTTGACAACGTTCACCTGTTCAGTCAACACGAGCATAGGGTCGCCGAGATGTTCCAGAGGAGCATGGTAAAGGTTGCCGGTGAGAAGGGCGGCAACGAGATCGCAAGCCGCATCCTAGGGTTCGTGGGGAGGGGCTGGATTGGCGGACCTGTAGAGAACGAGGGCGTCACGACGGCCATGGCACTGAGCGAGTCACTTAAGAAGACAGCGGAGTATTTGAGCGGGGAGTCTGACGGGAGCGACAGTGAGGAACTGGTTGAGAAGGCCGTCTCGGACATCCAAACCACGAAGCTGCTGAAGGAGAACGACGACGGAGCAGTTGACGCCGGTGAGGTCAAGGGAAATAAGCTTAACAGGAAGAGGAGGGTCACCGCGGAGTCTTGGGACGGTTTCGAGAAACCTGCGCCGAGGAAGAAGGGCGGGAAGAAGACGAGGAAGGAGCTTAAGGACTTTGCCAGGGTCAAGAACAGGTTCGGCATGTAAGGGTTGACTGAAAATGTACCCAAGGAGCAGGGGGGGGGGGGGGCGTGAATCTGGCTTAGCCGCCGTCAAGGCGGAGTCAGGGGCGCTTGCTTCCCTTTTTGTTTTCGAGGTGCTTGAAAGGGTTGGTAGGGAGAGGGTAGAAAAGAGTTGATCAATCGCTTACGGTAAATATGTCGCAAAACGATTCAGCCACACTTATATTGTGGGGTTGTTGTGCGTTGAGTATAGAAGTGCCCGAAGCTTTTGTTCACGACGGGGGGGGGGAGAGAGAGAAAGAGAAAGAGAGAAGACTGGAGTGTTTTAAACGGAGGAAAGAAGGGGAAGATTCAGCCACTGGACAAAAGTGGGGTCTTCTACAACTGGAATTCGTAAGGAAGAGAGAGAGAGAAAGAGAGAGAAAGAAGAAGAAAACTTCCAACACCAACACACTCAAATAAGGGGGGATAAAGGGGGGGGGGGTGTAAACTTGAACGACTGCGGTCGAGGATTACAACTGCGTCTGGGAACGATTCAGCCACTCATTGTGGGGTCGTTACTCATTTACTGTGTTTTGTATCTCTCGTCGAGGAAATAAATAACGAGAGGGAGATGATTCAGCCACTCATTGTGGGGTCGTCTTACCTTTAATTGTGTTTTGTTTCGGCGCTAGGTTTCAAGGAGAAGGATATGAAGAATTCAGCTGTGGACAGGGGGGGTCGGCTAAGGTCATAACAACACTAACCTGATGGCCTTTCGCCTGTTCTGCATTGCTGCATTAAAAAATAATTGGGGCTTTCCTTCTTTTTGTTATTCTTAACAACATTTATCCCCCTTCTACATAACCCAATCCAAACTAAACTACCCCTCGTTCAAAAAGACGAGTACAGCATCCCTCCAAAGTTCAGAAAGTCCATCAATATCATTATCAAAAATATCCCTCTGTCCCCCTTCCGCAAGTCCCTTATACGTAAGTCCCGCATCCCTCATTTCCGCCACAAGCATTGGTAGCGGGTAAGACCTCCTCGTAACAAACAGTATGAATGGTTTATGCATAGGGTTTGCTTCGTAATCGTATGCGTAACGGGTAACGTCAAACTCATCCCCACCACCCTCCTCTTCTTCCTCCCCGAGCTCAGGCGCACCACCCCCAACCTCCTTCCCATCTACCCCGACAGTAGTAACCTCAAGTATCCTCTTAACCTCCATAGCCAACATCTTAACCATCTCCACCCCCCTCCTCTCGTAAACCAGGTCGCTCCCAAAAACCACACCGTACCTACGATAACGGGGACCCTCCATCCACATGTTCTTTGTAATTTTAACCTTCGTGTCGTGTTTAAACGTATTCAATATGTTGGTAGTAAGCAACTCTAAAACATCATCCATACCATCAGTCAAAACAACATCCCCCACACCCCTCAACCTTATATACTCGGTAATGACAGCACCTGTTACACCTACACCACTACCTAATTCACAAACACCTTCTCTTAAAACTATGTCGTCTAATGAATCTAACAGGGGAGGTAGTAAATTGCATAAAGAATAACAACCACTCCATGTACATAACCCTGTGTTAACACCTGTATGACCTGACGGTGTTGGTGGGGGTGGTAAGGTTTTAAAGGTGTAGATGAAGGGGGTGAGGGGGAAATAGGGAGATTGTAAGGTGGTGGTGTAGGTTGAGGTTATTAAAGAAGGGGAGGAAGTGGAGGTGGAGGGAGGTGGAGGGGGGGGAGAGGTTAACGATGACATTTTAGTGGTGGGGAGGGTGTAGAGGGGTGGTAAGGGATGATTTAGAGAGGGCCTCGTGTTGAAGAGTATAAAATTAAGGAAGGAGGTTGATTTTGAAGTGTATTTCTATACCCTTCTAGTAGTTAGATAGTTGTGATGTTGTGCGTGGTCGTATTTTGGTATTTGAATCTATTTTGGGGATTTTATTGGGATTTATTTGGGGCATTTTGGTGACTTGGATTGGAAGGCTGGAAGTGAAGGAAATTAATTGAGGAGGAAGTGGATTCAGAAGAGGATTTCTTTGGTTCGTACACTCCAAGCTGATCCTTTTTAACTTTTGATGGGGGGTGCGATGATGGAGTTGAAGGTGAGGTGAGATTGGGAGGCGGGAAGGCAATAAAGTAAAGAGAGAAAGTCCCAAAAACCAAAGTAATTCGCCCCCCTTCTTCGAGTGTTCTTCCTCATTTCCCCTCACAAATATCTTCCATGGCTTTCTTCACTCATACTTTGCTACCTATACTATCTATAATCGTTATTATACTATACTTGTAAGTTATTGAGCACATATCATCTCATTTACGTCTAAAAAGTGTCAAATAAGGCTAAACTAACCCCCATCACCTCCGACTTCCCCGACGACTTCCCTCTCCACTCCCTCCCCAATCAAATACATTAACAACTACACTAACTACATCAACACTCATATATAGACTACCAGCACCAACAACAACAAATTTAGTACCAAACGCTGCCTGTATTGGAAGAATTGGTGGCACAGGAACAAAAGCCACTTACAAACTCTCTGATGTCAACAAACATGACAGCAACAACAACAACAACGACACTGACAAACATGACAAACTCTACGATATTGTTGTCATGGGAGCTACAGGAGTCACAGGGAAACAGGTGAGAGAGAGAAAAGGGGTAAGGGGGGAGCTTTGACTTAGGGCGAGGGCTAGAGGGAGCTTTGGCTAGAGAAAACTTTGGCTAGGGCTTGGGGAAGCTTTGGCTGGCTAAAGGGACAAGTGGAAAAAGAGAAATGGCATTCAAATAAGAGGAAAGAGGGAACAAGAGAGACAAATATGCACCATGATACACACACATCATTATTCTCCATCATCATACTCCATCATACTCATCATTACACTCATGTACAATGATACGCATCATATCACCCCCAAATCCCCCAAAATACTAACCCCCTTCCCCCCTTCCCCTAACCCCCAGGTAACCAGGTACTTAACCCAGTCCCACCCAACCCTAAAAATCGCAATCGCCGGTCGCAACCCTACCAAATTATCCTCCGTCGTTTCCACCCACGGTCGCCCATCCCTCCCAACCCTGGTCGTAGATTCCTTCGATATCCCATCTCTAAAATCAATGGTATCAAAGACAAAGGTTGTAATCGCACTATCAGGACCGTATACTAAATACGGTTACCCCCTCGCTACAGTCTGCGCTCAACAAGGTGTACATTACGTAGACCTGTCAGGAGAGTTCTTCTATCAACGTCGTGTAATCGACGGTCTTGAGGATATAGCTAGCTCAACAGGGTCTAAAATAGTGGTAGCGGGTGGGTATGATTCTACGCCTTTTGATTTAGCTGCTCATATCGCGGTTAAATCACTACCTGATTCAACGAATGGTGATGAGGACATTCGTGTTGTTAGTATAGTGGATGAAATGCACGGGTATTTATCAGGCGGTACATTAGCATCCATGATTGCAGGTGTATCAGAGGCTATTACAGAAACATTATCAGGCAAAGGGTCGAATTATGCGAACGACCCTTACATCCTTACACCTTACATACAGGACTGTGAAAAGGTCGACGTCGACCCTACTGGTTGGGGGAACTTTTTAAGGTACGATAGGGATGTTGCGAAGTGGGGTATACAGCATTTTATGGCGTACGTTAACAGCAGGATCGTTCGTCGGAGCATGAACATGATGGGTGTTACTAGGGTTAGTTACAGTGAAGGTTTATCTGTATACAGCATGGTTGACGCTGCGGTATGGGCGGTACCGTGGTGGTTTAAAGGAGGGTTTAAGGTTTTACCGTCACCAGGGGAAGGACCGAGTGAGGAATTCATGAAGGAGGGGGGGTTTAAGGTTACTACAATAGCGAGGAGAGGGGAGGATACTGTCAAGGTTAACGTGGTAGGTAAAGGCGACCCTGGGTATGGACATACTAGTAAAGTCATAAGTGAGATTGCCGTATGTCTAACAGATGGACAATGCCATAATGACGTTTTCCCGGAGGGGGTTGGAGGGGTTTTCACACCTAGCACGGCGTGTGGGGAGGGACTGAGGAAAGGACTTGAAGGGGTACTTGACTTTAAGGTGGAGATGGGGGAGGGGGGGGGAAAGGGGGGAGAGGAACTTTGAGGGAAGGGGGAGGATTAAACTAAGATAGAAGAGACGGAAGGGGGGGGGGAGAGCTAGTAAGGAATGATAAGGGAAGTACGCGATAAACTATTTCCCAATTTCGTTAGTCTTTTGTGTATTTGAATTAATGTGTCGTCATCCTCCATCATCACCCTTCACTCTCCACCTCTCCTTAACCCTTCCCTCCCCCCATTAGGTCGTCCCTTGCGTAAACCCCCTGCTTCGGTGTCCACTTCCTCACGAACTTCCTCCTCCATACCTTACCCCTCTCCCAACCTGAGACCGAGGAACCCATGTCCTCCCCGTAGTCAAACTCGTACATGTACTCATCGACCTTAATGAATTTAGGTCCCCCCCCGTTCTCGTAGAGTGCCTTAACTTCCAGACTCTGTTCACCTAGAAGTTCCATAACCTCACCCCTCCCCTCCACCAGTCCCCTCAAAAGTTCCTTAACCCATCCGGCCTTCCCCTCCCCCCCCAGTCCCGCCATCCACATGCACCAGTCCAGCCTATGATGATACGGGCTGCACCACCGAGGTCTCCTATTCACGTCCCCCGGTTTTACCTTGAACGAGTACTCTTCCCACGGTCCCGTCTCTTCGTTTGAGGCTTTAATAACAAGCTCTGACCTCCCCTCCGTAACGACCCCGAAGGCACCGTAAGTACTGACGAGACCGTACTTATCGAAGGAACCGTTCATAAGCTGGTTCTTATCCAACAGGTTCCTAACGACAGGCACGCTAAGACGAGCCAAACCCACACCCATGACAAGGTGTATAATCCCCCTAAAAGTACCCCCCGCACCTGTAATAGACCTGACTATGGAACCGATTCTTCCACCCCCACCTACGCATGATAGGGAGTACTGTGCGATGCTAGCCTTTGCCGTAAGACCACCGAGTCCCAACACGGATGACCAGAATGCGTCGTCGAACCCGAAAAGTAGGGGGGTGATAGTTAGCCAGTTTAGGAAGGAGAGGTTACCGGTTAATATCAAGACTAACTGAAATACAACGTGCGCAACTGTGGAGAAGATCCTAAGTTCGCGGAAGGGTAGTATGAAGAAAAACGGTAAAACCAACTCAACAACGTGGTTAACTAGAACCTCGAGAGTGTGCCAGGGCTTGGGGAGGGAGTGCATTAACTTTGACAAAGGGTTAGGGATGGGCTGACTTTGGTAAAAGTAATCCATGGCACGGAAATTCCTGAGTGTGGTGGTGGTGGTTTTTACAGCGAGAAGGAAATACGAAAAAGGGGAAGAAGAGGGGTAAGTAGCAGCTCCTTATCTCCCCCTATCTCTCCCTTCCAACTCACTTCCACTTCCTATCCCCAGCTCTAAGTTTGATAAGTCCACTTCCTATCATAAGTCTAAAGCTCAACCATCTCCCCGCCCCTACAACAATCCTCCCAGTTGCCTCCCTCCCCCAAATCCCTCCTCCCCCAAAAGGCACGAGGAATAAGGATAGGAACGTGCACTCGAATAGTAGGGATTCCCAACCGAAATTGTAGAATAGTAATCCGGTTGAGGATATGGTGTTGTAGCAGAATAGGATGGTTAATATTGTTAGGAATGATGGGGTGGAACTGGGGGATAGGAGGTAGAAGAGGGAGGTTAGGAAACCTGATGGGGGAGGTGGGGCGGAAGGAAGGGTTGAGGGGTTTATGTGGGTTTGTGTGCGTGTGTGTATGTGTGTTTGTGTGTGTGTTTTGTACGTGTGTGTGTGTTTTGTGTTTTGTATGTGTGTTTGTGTATGTGTTTGTATGCGTGTTTGTACGTGTGTTTGTACGTGTTGTTTGTATGTGTGTTCAAACCCCTCCCCACCCGAAAATCCTACTTAAACTCACCTAACCAGTGCGAGAATGCGACCCCAACATCCGAACGAAACGGCGCGAACTTCTTCCTACCCTCCTCGTCCCCCTGTTCCCTCCTGTTGAGGATCCCAACTGAAGGGGATAGCAGGCCCTTGGACTGCCTTATTGATATTAGGAAGGACACGGAGTGTATGAAGAGGAGGTACTTTAGGTAGATGAAACGGGTTATCCAGTAGGTTGATGTTGTGGTTGGGGGGGAGAGGGAGAATGAGAGGGATGTGGAGGAGCGGGTGGAGGAGCGGGTGGAGAGGTGGGTGGAGGGGCGGGTGGAGAGGTGGGTGTTTGGGTGTGTAGAGGGAGTGTGAATGAATGTGTGTATGAATGGGGAAGAAGAGGATGATTTGTGATTTGGTTTGTGATACGGCATGTGATAAGACTTGGAGGAGGAGAGTAGTGTGGAAGAGTGTAGTGGGGCGGAGTGTAGTGTGGTGGAGTGTAGTGGGGAGGAGTGTAGTGGAGAGACTAGCGGGGAGATGTTTGGTGTCAATTGGTATTGGTGAGTATTTGTTATAAGTAGTTGTATTATGATTGTATATAATACTATAGAGTTAGGGTTATACTTTGTATGCTCCATTTTGGGCATTTTTATACGCATATGATTGAGCAAAGAAGCCTATAATGGAGCAAAGAAGAGGAGGGAGGAGGGAGAGGACTTCAGAAGGATGAAAGAAAAGAAAAGTAGGAGGAGAGGGAGATGGAGAGAGGGAGAAAAGACTAGAGAGGAAGGAGGAATAAGGGAGAGAGGAGGAGGAAGGGAAGAAGGAGGAGTAAAGGAAGGAGTTATCCAAAAGCTGTGCTGTGAGCAAGGCAGCAGAAGAAGCAAGGAGAGCAGGAGAGCGAACCAAAGCAAGCATTTGCTGTTACTGGAAGCATTCAACAAAGCTACCGAACTTGCCGGCCGAGCACATCGGTGTTCAGTGAGAGTATGGCGTCAGATATGGACATGTTTGCGCCAAATACCACAACAATTGATGATTTCAAGGTGGAAGAATTTACATCGATGGAACAAGGTATCCTTCCTGGGTTTCAAGGACACAACGAGGGTACAACGACAGTGGATGGTATCAAGGAAGCGGGAAACGGGGAGGTGGTTGAAGATGGTAACGTGGTACAGCATGATCTGCTTGTTTGCCAACCATGTGATGAAGATGTGGAGGTTGTTGCTGAAAGGAAGACTAACAGCAGAGGCGTGGAAGTGGTGGGGATGAATGGACAGGTGGCTGCGAGGTTGTATGAGTACGATAAGGAAGAGATAGATGAGAGGCCTTACTGGTGCGAACAGAGAGGATGCAATTATAAGACGAAGCAGAAAAGGGATCTCAAGAGGCACCTTGCTAATATTCACGATATTGGCGTAACCTGGAACACATGCCCGCAAGAAGGGTGTGAATATAAGGCGAAGATGAGAGGCGATATCAAGCAGCACCTTGCAGATATTCACGATATTGGTGTAACATGGCATACATGCCCGCAAGAGGGGTGTGATTATAAGACAAAGCAGAGAGGCAATATCAAGAGGCACCTTGCTACTCACGATATTGGCGTAACGTGGCATACATGCCCGCAAGAAGGGTGTGAATATAAGACGAAGATGAGAGGCAATATCAAGCAGCACCTTGCTCTAACACACGATATTGGCGTAACATGGCATATATGCCCGCAAGAAGGATGTGAATATAAGGCGAAGCAGAGAGTCAGCATCAAGAAGCACCTTGCTCATATTCACGACATTGGCGTAACCTGGCATACATGCCCACAAGAGGGTTGTGAATATAAGGCGAAGCAGAGATCCAACCTCAAGAAACACATTTCTAATATTCACGACACCTGAGATGACAAGTTTCGAAGTGGAAAACGAAATATGTGAGAGGAAATGAGTGTTGTTGGTAGAAGTCGGGTGTGAGGGGTGGGGGGGGGGGGGTGGGTGGTGTGGGCCTTGGCGTTTGGATGGGGGTGAAAAACGCTGTGTGAGCAAAGGATCGGAGGATCGGAGTGGCGCAGTGGGAGCGTTTGGGCGCAAAACCTGTCGGTCAGAAACGAAATGTTCTTTAGATTATGGCCGGGAAGAGACTGGAAAAGAGACTGGAAAGGGGACCTGAGAGAGAACCACTGACACGATATTGGCGTAAGTTGAAACATGGTAAAGCAGAGCTGGAGGCCCATATATATTGTTGCTTAAATATCTTTGATTTATCATACTTATTGTTGCATGAATAGAATTCTTTCTTCTTCGCTCCTTTCTCTCTTATCCCTGGAGCGTGTAGCAAGGCTCTTGCCCGGTCATGTGTGCCGCTTTACGCCGATGTTGTGAATATTAGCAAGGTGGGGCTTGATCCTGTCTCTCCTCTTCGCCTTATATTCACATCCTTTTTGCGGGCATGTATGCCAGGTTACGCCAATATCGTGAATATTAGCAAGGTGCCTCTTGATGTTGCCTCTCGTCTTCGCCTTATGTTCACACCCTTCTTGCGGGCATGTATGCCAGGTTACGCCAATATCGTGAATATTAGCAAGGTGGCTATTGAGGTGTTTTTTCTCCTTCGCCTTATATTCACAACCCTCTTGCGGGCATGGATGCCATGTTACGCCAATATCGTGAATATCTGCAAGGTGCCTCTTGATATTGCCTCTCTGCTTCGTCTTATATTCACACCCCTCTTGCGGGCATGGATGCCATGTTACGCCAATATCGTGAATATCAGCAAGGTGCTGCTTGATATCGCGTCTCTCCTTCGCCTTATATTCACACCCTTCTTGCGGGCACGTATGCCATGTTACGCCAATATCGTGAATATGAGCAAGGTGCCTCTTGATTTGGCTTCCCCCCTTCGCCTTATATTGACACCCTTTTTGTGGGCATTTACGCCATGTTACGCCAATGTCGTGAATATGAGCAAGGTGCAACGTGATGCTGCCTCTCTGCTTCGCCTTATATTCACACCCATCTTGCGGGCAGCGGTAAGGCCTCTCAGCTATCTCTTCCTTGTCGTACTCATACATCCTCGCAGCCACCTGTCCATTCACCCCAACTACTCCAACCCCACTGCTGTTAGTCTTCCTTTCAGCAACAACCTTCAAATCCTCATCACATGGTTGGCAAAAAAGCAGGTCATGCTGTACCACGTTACCATCTTCAACCATCCCCCCGTTCTCATCTTCCTTGATACCATTCACCGTCGTTGTACCCTTGTGTTGTCCTTGAAACCCAGGAAGGATACCTGGTTGTGTCGATGTAAATTCTTCCACCTTGAAATCATCTATGACTGTGGTGGTATTTGGCGCAAACATGTCCATATCTGACGCCATATTCTCGCTGAACACCGATATGCTCGGCCAGCAAGTGTGGCTTTGTAGCTTTGTTGAATGCTTCCAGTAACAGCAATAGCGCTAGCAACGGAAGAAGCTCGTCAGAAAGTCCGAAGAAAGAGACTTCCAAGCCTCCGGACTCCCCTTCCAAATAATCCCAGATCCCTTGGTGTCACCCCTCATTAATTAATTTTATCCTTATTACTCCCATTTACACCTACATTCGTACATATAGAGTGGATATTTGTCTTGTTAACGTCATCGTTAGTGTCATTTAGTGTACTTTAGCGAATTTAGCGTGATATTAGCCAGTTTTCAAGCCACCTCATCAAATCAACGAGGAGAAGAGACAACACTGAGACAACACTGAGACAACACACACGGACTCTCTCGCTCTCTCACTCTTAACAATACACTCGCTTATGGAGGATTGAAAGTATGTACATAAAATCCATTTTCGTTGCCATTTTCATCACCATTTTCACTCAAGCAAGTGAAGCTAGAGATGGTTTTGACAATAGCATCGACAGTAGCATCAACAGTATCATCAACAATAGCATCAATGTCAAGAATGAACTCAACGTGATGGGTGTGAGGCCTCCGACAGCTACTACTACTGCTCTTACTACTACTACAATAACAACAACACATCCAAATCTAGTACTCTCAAATCCAATCTCAAATCCAATCTCAAATCCAATCTCGAAACGCAACTCTAGCAGGCGCACAGCAACACTTGCTATGCTTCTATCACGAGGTGGCTCCTCCACTCCCACCCAAAAACATACCAAAAAACATACCAAAAAACAGACCAAGAACCACCATCGTTACCGCTTCATTTCACACCCATCCCTCCTCAGCCCCCCCCCCCTCTCCCCCTCCCTCCTCACAAAATCCATCCTCTTCCTGACCTACTACCTCATCCTCAGCCTAAAGTCGGCCCTCCCTTTAAGTCTCCCCTACCTCCCCTTAACCCCATCTGAAAAAGGTTCCCTCCTCCGCTCAGGCACTCTCGGAATAGTCCTCGGTAAGCTATTCTGGGGTCCCGTAATCGACCGCGTCCCCGGCCTCCCCGGCACCGTCAACCTCCTGTCCCTCCTCCTCCTGTCCATGGGATCCCTCTGTCTTGCCGCCTCAAACCTAGACGCTAGCCGACCCTCCTTCCCGAGGATCCTTACCCTCAACGTAGTCGCCGTTGATTTCTGCTTCGCAGCGGTATGGCCGGGCCTAGTTAAGGTAATATCCCTATCATCACCAGCCCTACCACCATCCTCCATCGGGACGGCTGTCACGGGAGGAAGGCTAGGGACAGCATCCTCATTCCTCGCCTGGACTGCTTGGTTAGAAACACGCGAACGAATGGGGGGGGGTAAAGCTAAGGAGGGCTGGCAGATTATGTTTGGGACCCTGGGAGCAGCGGCAGCCTTGGGGTCCGCACTCTTGAAGGCGGCGGCTACGAGACTAACCAACACAGGGACGGCGAACGATGACGACAAGGGCGATCTAAAACACCGCGCTTCCGGGACCCCACCAGCCTCGGTCATGTCCACGGTCCTAACACTCCGATACCTCCTCCTAACCATCTCCCGCACCCTCCTAATGCTCTACTCAACATTTCTCGTATTCCTCCCCACCTTCCTATCCTCCTCCACCCTAACTCCCCCCCAGCGGGGCATCGTATCCTCCTGCTACAGCCTCGGCACCTTAGCCTCCGTAAAATACTTCACCTCAACATGGTCAAAGGTAGAAGGAGGTACAACTAAAGACGCTAACACATGCAAAGCTACTGCTGTTGCCATGGCGGCACCACCACTTCTAGCACTGGCGATTATAAACCGGTCAACGGGTCCCACGGGCTCCATGGTGACGTTCGTAACTCTAGCGATAACCATGTCTGCATGGGGTGGACTGTTCGTACCAGGTTTCTTCCTAGCACCAGTAACATTCGGGGTTAGGGGGGGGAGGAAGGAAAACGTAGGGAGGGTGGAGAACTTTTGCGACGCGGTAGCGTACGGGGTCATGGCGATTGGGTTTGGGGTGGTGGGGAAAAAAGGAGGGAAAGGGGAATGGGGGGAGGTTATGGCCGCTACGGCTGCGGCGGGGGTTTTGGGAGGGTGGGCGGCGGGGAAGGCTATGGAGATTGATGAGAGGATGGAGAGGAAGGGGGGGGAGGTTGCGTAACAAATCGTGGGTGGGTTTTTTGTATTTTTTG